>BSBM01000370.1:23797500-23922500 GCA_027924585.1 Larix kaempferi
CACAAAAACATATACCTTATCATTTGCCAAAAAAATAAAAAGTGACTGTTAGAAAAAAGGAAATTTGACATAGTTATGTAAATTTTCAATACTTAAAAGTTATATATTCGGAAACGTGACTCAATTTCCTACGTTTCATATTTTTTACTCGATGCAAGATATCTTGTGTAAGCATCTAAAAAAAACCAAGTGAGTTGAGGGATCCCTGATTTTTCAGTTTTCTATTGCATCTAACGCGCCAAAAGTGACCCTCATTAGCTTGCACATGCCCTTTAATAAAATAATAACAAAATAATGAAAAGTAAATTAGAAAATTTATATAAATGTTTTTTAGTTATATAAAAAATTTTAGGTTAAAAAATTTACATCTCAAAAAGATTGAATGCTTCTAAGCTCCCTTGGTGTTTTCTTGGTTAGTTTTAGGTGAATGACTTCACCGAGTCACAATTTTTTAGCTTCTCTAGCATTCTCTTGGAAGAACGTGAGAGGGTGTACCAAGACTCTACTACTCGAATACTCTAAATTGGTAAAAAAATTGAATGGTTCTAAGTACTTGATAAATCTAGATTTAAAATGGATTCATGCTATTGATTACAAACAACTAATATATGTGGAATGATGTATATGTAATTACATTTAAAACCAAGTATACACACTACTTCACTTCTTGACTTATATGTAATTGAATCTAAAGCAATATAATTCTAAGAACTTACAGACCACCCCGCCCAACAATTAAAATAACGATTCACATGTTCTAAGTTGAAGTTAATAGTTACATCATTGCATGGATTCCAAGGATTGCTATTGATAATCCAATCATAAATGAGTGTGAGCTATTCACATCATCTCACTTTGGCGTCAAAATTTGCATAAGTGAAGAAATAAATACATGTGAAAATTGAAAGTTAAAATACATAAGAAAAAACGAATCTTCAAGGATTTTCAATGATAATACGCTTGACGTTAAAAATTACATTACATCAGTGAAGGAATTGAAAATTAAAAGATATGAGAAAAAGTAAACCTTAATTTTCATATAGGCAATGGAAGGAACTTTATGTGTAAATTTTTAGTTATTAAGCAATTTACAAGTCAAATACTATCAAACTGAACCTATATTTATTAAAAAAAAATATTACTTAAATTGTTTAAATTGTTAAGAAATGGATTATATCCATCAAATTTAACATGCCGATTGGATTAAATTTCGAAGTGATTCTAACTATCAAATTCGACGCTTGATTGAATTGAGTTTCCCAACCCGGCCCGGTGACAGGGTTGCCAAGGTTGGTAGAATATTCATATTTTGCAAAGTTTGAAATAACAGGAGTCTCTTTGGTGTTTAAAGTTTCCAATAAGGTCAATCTTATGAACAATGATTAACAGTATGGAGCTTCCACGAAGGCATATCTATTGAAGTAGTTATGAAGTATATGGCAAAGTATTTATTGGGAAAATATAATAAGAAGTTGTAGAGCAAAAATTTACAAAATATTAGACATGGTAAACATTGTGAAAATATTGAAAACTTATTAGAAAAAGATCCATGAAACATAATATAGAAAATAATATTGTGAAAATATTGAAAACTTATTAGAAAAAGATCCATGAAACATAATATAGAAAATAACATTACATGTAAAATACAAAGTTGTCGAAGTATAAAAGTAAAATCGTTATCCATATATAAAAGTAAATATCTAATAAAATATTTTTATGCAGATCAGGTTTTACAGTATCTCATTGACACTTATAACTTTTTACACTTGTTTATCTCAAAACCATACTAACACCCGTTAACAAATGAGATATTCAAGTGACTGGGATGTTTGGAGCAATATCTTCCAATACTTCCCTTACAACAAAACAAATACACTTTTCACTTGCCAGCATGGTAAGACCTGTTGCATTCCTAGACCGCCTCAAACTATTTGTTGGATGCTTAGTAATTAATCCACTATCCTTTTGTATGAATTGTATTGACCCTTACAAATAAACAAAACACGAACAACATGTGTAAAAAATAACAATATCACTACTGATGTACAGCAACATTCTTAGTTAGGAGGACCATAAGATGTAGCTACTATACTTTATCTAATAACAATAACATATAATCAAATCCACTTCAACATGAAAATAACTAAAAATAATCATTCTTCTTGTAAACTGCCAGGGTTTAGTCCCTTTCAATAACTAGACCAAAGGCAAATAACAGTAAACAGAATTCCACAGAAGAGTTAGTGACAAAAATTACCCAAAAAAACATAGTTGTTTATGATTTTTTCATAAAGATTGTGTGCACAAAATATCATTCTTATCTAATTGACATTTGTAGTATGATTCCTCACCCCTTTTTTCAATTAATAGCCCATCAACATTTGTTGAGAACATAGTAGGTTAAAAATAATTGTAAATAATATTAAAATTGTATTTCCAAAACCTATCTGGTTATTTTTTTTATAATTAAAAATAAAATTAACGTTAAAAATTAAATAAAATAAAAGATTAAGTGAAAGAAAACTTTAAAGACCAAGACCAAAACAGTGTATTAATGATGGCACAAAAAAATCTAAACATAATCAAAATTTTGAACATTTAAATTGAGTTAACGCCATTTTCTCATAGCAACTGAGTTGGAGAACTAAATGTAAAGGGTTAGTTAACACATCAGAACATACTGAAGTGGATGTTTAATTATTTCTAGGATCGGCATAGATTCATTTAAAACTAGGATTTATTAAATTTTAAATTATTAAATATATATTTTATGTAATAGTTGTGTTTATTAATAGAAAAGCATTAAAATAATAATTTTATATTTTTTTAAGTAGAAACTTAGTAAATATTTTATTGTTGAGAATGTAACTTATAAAAAATAATATACAAATAGAACATTAACACAATAAGCATTAACCTATATCTTCATATCATTAACTATATATTTGATTTGTTACATATGTCATTATCTAAAATGTTTTTTTTTTAAATAAATTTATGAGGAAAAACTAAATCAGTTCAAATATTTGTGTTTTAATAATTTATATCAAATATATTTTTATTTTTGTTAAAATGTAAATCTATCTTTAACTAATATATAATATTAGCATAGATCTATGTAAAAGTATTTGTGATAAGAATTTTTTAAATTATTTTTATTTGGTTTTCATTTTTTAATACATTTTTTATTTTTGATACATAACCTGACATAATTACATAAAATTACCCATCTCTCCCATACTAGATTGTAAGCATCTGGTTATTCTAGGTGTAATTAATTAATATTTTTTTAAACTTACATGTAATAATTAGAATACAAATTTATAATTCACTCACCTATAAAAATAACTATATTTATATAAAACTTATATATCATGAATGTAATATTCTCATTTATAGATTTATAGATTATCTCTTAAAGTACGGTAACTAAACTTATATTACTATAAATATAAAGTAATTAAAAAAATCTATATCTACTCTTAAAATAAAATTAAAAATCAAATAAAAAATTATTTAATTTTTTTTTTCTCATTGAATAAAGAAATAAAAATCATCATGGATTCATCTTAAACCTAAAAGTGGATTTATAGATCTATCTAATACCTAGAAGAATAACATTTCTTAAACTATCAAATTTTTATAAAAATATAAAAACATTAAAATTAAAAAATATTACACCTCAAAAACAGGATGTTTTCGATATTAAATAGACCCATGACTACTGCTCTTGACTATTTATTCATTGACGCCGAAGACATAAAATATGCAGCATTCAAAATTAACAAATATCCTGCACAAACCAAAAATGAGAATCCAAAAAACTGGAAAGCGTTAGTATAAGAAATCCAAATAATATAAACAGACAGATATATAGGAGCGGGAGGTTTCTGGCGCAGAGAGATGACAATGCCTTCATGCATATATTCCTCTTTCATCTCAAACTGAATGAATGAAGAGGATACGTGAGAACAGTGTCATCTCGTCCGCGCCAGAAACACAACGCCGCCTCCTCTTCTTTTGCAGTTGATATACCCTCCTCTGTATATACATCTAGAGACAAAAAATATACACACATTGGAATGATGAGATCCGTTCTATTTATAAGAAAACAAAATTAGTGCGCCGAGCTGAGAATTCATAGCCATTGGTAGCCATTTTCATTTCAATTTTAATAGACTACACTTAGTCTTCGTCTACTAGTCAATCTCTTTGAACGGCTCTGTGCTGATTTGAACTGAATTTTATGGTATGAATTGTATGTTCCAAATGGACCCGACCATTTTTCTACCATTACGAATGCAATATGGAAAGAGACATGACCGGTCTAAGCATCTAGACGGCTAACCAAATCATACAAATATTCCACTTGAAATCGCTGATTATTGCACCATTTTCAAATTGTTTAATTTATTATAAATTAGCAAACTGCATAAGTCCTCCACATATTCAAGTCATTGCAATTGTTGATTATTGCATAACTTACAAATTCTTAAATTATTATAAATTAGCAAACTTCATAGGTCTGCACACTTTCCGGTCAAAAATGTTAGTGTTGGAAGTGTCCTGTATTTTGTTCTTGACGGTAAACCGACGACTTGACCAAGCCAGTGATATGTTTCCCTTAGTCATTGCTTAAACTATGTGTCCATAGTCAAGCACAGCAGCCTGTAGGAAGAATCGAGTGGATATCGTCCCAATTGCTTTGCGTACAGCAACGAGCTTGACCTTGACCTCGGCCCATTTCCCGCTTTTAAGTTCTCGTCTCATCTTTCCATACGCAGTACACAAGCACACAGAATATTAAAGTGTTTCTGATATCTGCGTCCAGAGCAGAGAAGAGAAAAGCAATGGGCACAGAACCAGGGGATCTCCAGTTCCTTAGCAGCGTGGGAATCGTTGGAAAGGCCTTCAAGATCCTTCGCTCCTGTGCTAAACTGCTAGGGGCTTTCACACTCACCCTTATTCTTCCACTATGTTTCGCAAGTTTTGGGTCCCAATTGATCGTCTCCGAATATCTGCTCATAAAAATCAGTTGGGATGCAAAGTTTTATCAGGAAGAGGTCAGCAGCCCGGCCAGCGAGAGGATCATGAGGGAATTTTCTTGGGAACGGACGGAGCTCGTGGTCTTTATAGTGTCCTACTTAGTCTTCTATTTGGCGTTCTCGTTGCTGTCCACGTCGGCGGTGGTGTATATCGTAGCTTCCCTCTACACGGGAAAGGAAATTTCGTATGCAAGGGTTATGAGCATCGTTCCCAGGATCTGGAAGCGCCTCGTGGTAACTTTCTTGTGGTTTCTAATAATAGAAATTGCCTTTTGGACGGCCTTCACACTGGTCTTCTTCTTGTTCATACTCATATTGATGAAATTATATTCGGGAGTCATTCTCTTTGTCCTGCTTCTTATAATCGTCGTCTTCATCTGTGGTTCTGTGTATATAAGCATGGTGTGGCACCTCGCCTGCGTTATATCCGTCTTGGAGGACAAATACGGCCTGGGAGCCATGCGTAAGAGCAAGGATCTCATCAAGGGAAAGCAGTTCACGGCATTGGAGCTGTACATACTTTACATCGTATTCGGAGGAATAATTGAAGGGTATTTTCGCTCTGATGTCCTCCACGGGGATCTCCATGGAGTCGGTAGTGCAGGGAGAGGCGCGTATGGGGCAGTTCTTGTTGGGTTGCTGTGTTTTATCAAATTGATGGGGCTGTTGACACAGAGCGTGTTTTATCTTGTGTGCAAATCTTACCACCATGAGAGCATAGGCAAATTCTCTTTGTCGGATCACCTGGAAGTTTACCATGGCGACTATGTGCCTCTTAAGACCAGCAACATTCAACTTGAAGATCTAGTTGGTTCTGTATAGTCTTGAATCCCAATCCCGGTCTGCAGGAAATATTTAATTTACGACAGTCTAATTTTAGGGTTTCATCCCTCCAATTACTACTATAGTTGTATGTCAAGAATAAAGTAAGAAACGTGTTAATGAATTCCTCATAATTTGAATTATTTTCAATTATTATACTGGATGAAGGTAGTAATAATTTTTTTTTTATTATTTTAATTACTTTTATAAAGTTTTTTAATATTAAATTATCAGTCAGCAAAGTTGTTTGGAAACTAGTTGGAACATTTGAGAACCAACCTAAGGATGATAGAAAATAATTAAAAAACTTAAACGGTTGAGAATAATAAAAGACATTAGGTTACAACAACAAATCCAATGGCCTTTCATTATATGATAAAAATAATAGTAATATATATGATACAGATAATAGTAATATATAATTAAAGTAATGAAGAAGAGGTACTCAATGTGAACTTATTATCGTTTTTGTTAAGCAGTGAATTCATAATTTATTTTTTACTAAATTAGCAACAAATTCATAATTTACTTTTCTATGTTGATTAAACACGTCACATGGAACCTCGTTAAACTTTTGATACTAAGAATATGTCTCACTTATATATTGTTCTTACAACAATAAAAACAATTCCTACAACACTATGATCAAGTGGTTGCCAAATTGGCTAATCACATAGTAGATCTAAAGTTTCACAACTTCACATTGAGGCCTCTCCTTTGCATACCCTAAAAGAGCATTGCCTTAGTTTATTGGTGCATTTGATAGGGAACAAGTGGACGTGTGCAGCTTACAGCTTTCCATTTGTATTTCAAACATAAAATGAATTGGCATTGCTTTATTTTATTGGTGCATTTGATAGGTAACAAGTGGATGTGTAGAGCTTACAGCTTTCCATTTGTATTTCAACCATAAAATGAATTGTAAATGTGATAAGATAATCACTTTCTCAGCATGTCACCTTGAAAGGCTTGTAAATGGATGGTGCAAAAATAACTTATTGTAATCATTTCAACATAACTCTTTATCAATAATTCTATTGGATATAGTGAAAGTGAAAATTATAGACAAAGTGACTTCATTACAACCATTTTCAATCCAAATGATCCACCAATATATAAGGTCATCTTCAGACTCCAAATGCAACTATCAATTTCATACAAGTTTCCATCCAAATGATGCACCAATATATAAGGTCATTTTCATACTCCAAGTACAACTATCCAATTCATAATTAATAATGTTTATTATAAAATTTAAATATGGTTTATTACTTTAGTTTCATAATGAAGTATCTCTAGTCCATAGTATGTCTCTTTCCTTCACTTTCCAAAATGGATAAAGCCCGATAAAACCGCCTTCCTTCCAATAAAGAAATATACTAATTTTGTAGTATGGGACAGGACTTTTCTTCATACACTTATCCTATGGGTATTTTTTATAGGTCCCACCCAGGGTTGGAATTTCATTTCATCCATGCCCTTCAGACCAAATTTTTTTGACGTTTCTATCTTTTGTTTTCCGCGTGACATAACGTTTTGTAAAAAAATTTACCCTTCAATCTTATTAAATAAACTACCTTCTATTCATTATTTTTTTACTAAAAATGCAGCCAAAAGCCATTCTGGATACATGGAATCTCTTGTTCAACTTTTATAGCCTCATTCACGCCTACAGTGTTCTACTCGGCTTCAATAATGGGTCCACACAACTTTGTGACGCAGGTCGGGACTTAGAAAGATACAACGATAGATCAAGATGCAGATGAAGATGACTTAGAACAATTATTGCAGGCCATTTTGAAAAGAATGACCCCTGCTATGAAAACGGTCACTCTCTATCTAAACCAACCATTTTATAATTGACAGTTTTGTGCATTCAATAAACATAATCTTATTGTTCCTCAGAGGAACGGGCATGAGTGCTGGTAGGCACATCGGATCTGAAGACCACCCATTTGTTTTGGCTTTGATTAAAATGGTTAATTGCAGATTTTAATCACCATCAAGTAACAGAGTTAAATAATTAGTCACAGCTTGTATATATGTGAATGGGCCATGTTAACCCAGTTAAATAATTAGCCACAGCCTGTATATATGTGAATGGGCGATGCTTCTTTTTAACAATTAAAATTAGATTGAACCCAAATTAGAACATATGAGTTGTCTAAAGCCGCAAGGGATAGTAAAGAAGGTGGTCTTGATCAAATTGAAATTAAAAAGGCCATTTATATATTTAAGATGGTCGCACAAATGCTCTCTCTCCTACCAGGAAATCACGCAATTACCGACCCTCCCAACCTCACAACATTAAATAACTTGAAAACCGACTTCTGTCGACTTCCCAGTGGCCCACCTTACTCCCCGGTTTAGCAATTTCTCCCGGTTGATCAACTTTCGATGTCACTGAGAGGAGCATGTCACATGAATCATTTCTCAAATCCTTTGTATAGAAAAGGCCCTTACTAAAGTCTATCCATCAAGGTAATTTATGACGGTTTAAGAAAATTATCAAACGTCATAAATACATTTAAACAAATTGCTTACCCGTTAAGTGAGACGGTTTATAAAAATTTTTAACTGTATTTGACGGGCAAAACACCCTGTGACGGGCATTTTGCCCGTCAAATTCCAACCCTGGTCCCACCTATGGTGTTTTATGGGATTGGACTATTATAAATAACTAGAAAAATTCATAAGGCAAGTAAAGAGTTCATAGCATTCTTGACTCCCTAAGTGCATTAATTTATAAATAGATTTATTACAATAATGAAGCTTTCATAGAATGACATGTCAAATATAAAATATAACATATTGTCATACACTTCACCACATAAAAGAAAATACAAATAAAATTAAAAAAAGATATATGTTAAATTAGATAATAATAAATACATTTATCAAATAGATCAATATTAAAAACATTAATCTAAAACACGTATATATACATAATTATTATCATCTACCTCTTTGTAATTTAATTTAAGATTCTACCAAAGAAGGCTCGAGTGGAAGGAGAAAAATTAGCTAAGTGTCAAGGATCTCACACAAAGGACAAAGTTACACATGGAAGATTGTCAGAGATTTGTATCTAACGTAAATGCCAAGGCAAAATTTTGGCAACGCTAATATAAGAGCCCGAAAAAGGAGATCTGAGCGAGGATGGAAAATTTTAGATGGCATATCAAGAATGGATCATAGTCATTGGTCTTGAGAGTGAAGAAAGTAAACGATATGTCGATGGAAAGTAGAGAAGGATGAAGAGAAGAGCATGAAGGAGCTAGAAGACTCCATAACAAGATCGAATTAATTGAAGTAAATGCGGTCAGTATAGGGTGTGAATGTGGATGTACGATGGATATCACCCATACATGGGAAATTAAGGATGAGTGTGGCTTGATGAGCTCACCATGAATGCTTAGTAATTGCAGATGGATAGGTATTGAATGAGTTAGTTGTTGGCCTGTAGAAGGAGCTTTTAGAGAATCCCATTAAGAAAAATTGTATGCAGTTGTATAAATAGAGAATTTTGAAATCTGTTTTGTGGTTGATTCAAATGAATAAAAATTTATGTTATGGGTTCCACTGTGTGCTTTATGGTTTTTATGTCTTTCTTGAATGGTTGTAAAGCTAGTTAAGCTCTGCCCCCTTTGCAACAATTGGTATCACAACATGAATAGTGGTGTCGATCTAGTCTCCAACAATCATATTTGGAGGTGAATGAAGCTTTTAGTGTTGAAGACAATGCATAGTTAGTGGTGTTGAGAATTGCTCCATCACATGTAGAGGGTTTATCCAACTGGTTGGGTTAAAGGGAGAGTTTGTTCTCCATAGAAAATTTATAGTTATAAGTGGTCTTGGTTGTAGTCCCTGATTGTTTTGTAGAGTACGTATTGATTTTTTTGGACCTTATTGAGCTCATATATCCTCCATCTAGGTATATAATTGTTGAGAAGTTGAGTAAGCCGGGTCTAGGATTTGTATAGATATCACTCCAATTGTGAGCAAGGTAGATTGGAACATATGCAAGTGGTATTGTCTATTGAGTTTGCTAATTGTTTGAAAGTACCTGGTGCAGCAGAAGCTATGATTCCAATAAATGTTTTGTGAGTCATGTTATGTGTTTTGTTGGTGTGTATCTCCAATACAAGTATGAGACAATTAGTGATCCTGTTGGCCATTGTAAGAGTAAGTCTAGTCCCCTGTGATGTTTCCAGAATTCCTCATGACTGAGTTGAGTGGCATAGGTTTGTTTGTGTGAATCCATGGATGAAGATTTAGCTGGTCGTAGCCTGTAGTGTTATTTAAATTTATATTTTTGTGTCTCTTGAAGCTGTGCAAAAACTTAGAGTATTTGATAGTCATTAGTGAAAAATAGAGGACCCTCGTATAAGGGTTATGTGTTTCAGTGCTGAAGAGGCCGAATTATTGTGTCTAGATACCAAGTTAAGGTGCAATCTATTGGGAAACAACAAGTTCTAAAAGTAGTTATGGGTGAGGAGAGAAGACTCAAGCGAGTCAAGAGAAGAAATAAAAGAGTTGCAGTAGAGTATTTTGCAGGAATATATGGAGAGCTTCTAACTGTAGCTAAGGATCCTAGACTTTACAAACATGAAGAATGTTAGGTTGAAGATGATGGGTGAAAAACAGATCTAAGATCACCCCTACACTTCACTAGTAAGTATTTTGATATTTGGTATGTTAAGATGGAATCTTTCCTTGGTTGTGAAGGACCGTGGAATTTTCTTACCCTCGAGATGAGGCTACGGATGCCTCAGCTTTATATTTCATCCAACAAGCCTTGGATGATAGTATGTTAATGTTGTAGCTGAATCCACCACTACTACAAAAGCATGGGAAAGTCTCGAGAGAGAGTTTGATGTAAGGGGGAGCGATAAGCCTATTGTGGAATCAATAGAGAAATTGAAAGAATAATTTGTAGTCTATGAATCCTATTGTGAGTCCCACTACATGGTTACACCAGTGGATGTTGAGTGGATGTTGATGTTGGAGAGGAATAACTCCTAGAAGAATCTATAGAGAATGTCGAAGAAATCCCTATGGAAGCAATGCTACATGTAGAGAAGTTTGAAGAAGCCCCTATGTGTGTATTTGAGCATGCACATGAAGATGGAGAATGCCATTGTTCACATACAAGAGTGGATGATGTTGAAGAAACTGAAGTAAATGTGGTTGATGTATCATCTGTAGCAGCAACTAAACATGAAGAAGCCAAGATAAACTCTGTAGAAGTAGAGATAACATAAAATATTGAGGAAGATGATGACTCTATTAGCAGAAAAAAGCATGTGCATATTGTGGAAGGTGAATCCCACAGTGCTAAGACACTTGTGGAAGAAGATTGTAGAATTCCTTGTATAGCAGTTTGTGTTTAGGAGAATCTAGCAAGGTATATTACTGATGATGTATTCGATGAAATTGCCATTGAGGAAACCAGTTTATGTCACTGTGAAGATGCACATGCGGATGATGGAGAAGTAGATGAAGCTAGCATTGTTGCAGCCAGTGGTCTAGTTAATCCAACAATGTTGATTATTGATTAAGATGTTGAAGAAAGTGCTCTTGAAGCAGTATGTTTTGATGAGCACATAGGGAATCCCACTATATAGGTGGACGACGTTTATGAATAAGAAGAAATGGTAATGAAAGACGTCTCTATGGCCACAATTTTTTTTATTTTTTATTTGTTTAACCTTTAAAGTGTTAATAATGAGGATCCTAGTGAAGTTGATGATGCTGCAAGAAGAAATGATAATGCTGAAAGTAGGATTGAAGTTGCTTCCGAAATATTCAAAAGAATTGATGATGAACCTGATGTTGTATAATACGTACAAGCTGTTGATTTTGTAGCGAGTGAATCCAACTATGCTCATGCACAGGTGGATGTGAATTTTAATGTTAAAGTTGAAGTTTCATTTGGAGTAGTGATTGATGAAGAGGATCTAGCAATGGAAGTTGTTGATGATTTGATTTGTGTTGAGGATGCACACTATGTAGAGGTTCTAGAGAAGCAAGAACAAAAGGCCACATAGCTCTTCCTAGCGGAAGAAGTTGTTGGTGGATCCATTGTGGTTATGACAAATGAATACTTGAGGTTTGAAGATGACTATGCTAGTGTATGCATAGAAGAATATGAGAGAAATGGAGCATTCACTATAGGAAAAATTGAAGACGTTTCCATAGATGAGAGAAATCGTGAACCTCTCAACATGATAGAGGTAAGTATATTGACCCAAGAGTGTGAAGCTAAATTTTTTTTTGAGATTGAATAATTGAGGATTAATGAGGAATTTATGGGGATTAATCATTCTAAATCTAAGGAGAAATATAATATTTCTATTGAAGGGAAATATTGGCTTGAGGTTGAGGATAAGATTGTAGTGGCAGAAACTACAACAGAGAATGAGGAAAGAAAAGAAGGTCGGTGCAAGTGGAAGCATGAGCAAAATTTCCTTGAGGAATGGCTCTATCAGTCGAGGTGAGATGTAGACCATATTGCCATAGTAGAAGTAGCAAAGAAAACAATAGGTGAGATTGCTGAAAAGATTGAAGACGATAGAGTCACAGATATGTCCGAGTGTCCTGTTGAGGAAAGTAATACAACCAGTTGGTTTGAAGACTACATATGGGAGAGTACATACAAGAATGAAGAAAATTCCATGGAGAACGTAGTTGAAGAAGCAGAGAGAATGGACCAGAGGTAGAGTCCATGAAAGCACATTAAAGATGATGATGGAAAGCAAGTCATGCATTAACTTCCATAAATAGATAAATAAAGTTATAATGAATCCAAGTCTATTAATGTGTTGAGGAATGGACTATTTAGACTGCATAATGAAGAAAGAAGGCTTGTATGATACATAGAAGTAAACGAGGAGAGGGACCACACATAGGTCCATAATTTTCTAAATGAATTGTTTGCATGTGATTGTGCAGGGATAGTCTGCAAGGATATGACTGCATCAAATAAATGTCGTAGTACTAAAACTGTAAGGGCCTAGTATAAGGCTAAAGATATTGATGTTGGGAGATCACAAAGATTGGTGATGAAAGATGGAGAAGATGCTAGCAGCATAATATCGGAGATGAAGAATGAAAGTAAGTGTGACAGTGGCAAAATTAAATCCGAAGATATACTAGCAGCAGACCAAAAGAATTCGAGAAGGACTGGAAGTGGAAGAAGAAGATAAAGAAGAAGCATAAATTCACAGAGTTCTGGGTATGGATCTTGAAGAAGAAAAAGAAGTTGAATAATTCAATTTTATGTGAATCATTGTATAAGTATGGATGAGACTTAGAACAACAGGCAAGTTTTGTCATATATCTAGTGTTTTGGTAAGCTTGTAGGCATGTATGCTATTTTATTTTTTGTTGTAGCATCAAAGTTAATTTTTTGTCAGCGATTCGTCAATAAAAGTCACTCATATTTCATAGAATATTAAGCAATTGAGAAAGATGAAGTTGATGAGACAATTAAGGGGGGAAATTATGGGAGTAATTATCTCGCCAACCCTCGTACCAAAGAAGGCTCGACTGAAAGGAGAAAAATTGGTTAAGTATTGAGGAGCCCATAGAAAAGCCCGACGATGAAATAACTGTGACAAAAAATTAAGTGATGACACATGGCATCATCTATCATGGTGTCAGCATAGACAATTGACGTTGTGAACATGAGTGCAGTTGATGAAACATTATGGGGATATCCGAAAACAAATTAGTGCTCGACACATGGTGGAATCTGAAAGGCTGGCATAGGTTGTCTAATAGAGTTGTCAATAGGAGTGCTCAAGAGGATCCCCGATGAGTTTGGTTCAACATCTAGTCAGATGTTGACTTGTGGAAGATGGAGAATGGACGTCGACAATCATCCTACGGAGTTTGGAAACCATATAATAGTTTGGAGGTCCGATGCAGAACCCTGAAATTTTGGCAAGTGATAGAAGCAGAGTGTTCGTCAGTGTGTAGATTGGGTGTTGTAAAGTGGTGCCAATTAGGAAAGGAGCGATGGAGAATCCTCAACGGATCATTGGGGAGATATTTTAGTGATGCATTAAGGTGCAATGAAGTTGAAGTCCAATGGAGAGTCCTGATGGGACATATATGTCAGCACAATGAATTTTTGTAACAACATTCGCCATGGGGGAACATAATGGAAAGGTTGATGGTAAGGATTATGGAAAGGTTGATAGGTAAGGATTGACAACTTGTCACAGAGTGACATGTGGCAGATCATAGGGTTTATCCCTTTGGTTTTGTTAGGCATTTGCCTAAACAGAAGAGTCAGGATCAAGTGTTAGGATCAGGTGACAACACCTGACTCTTTCCTTTCCCCCAAGGCCATACCTTTCCCACTTGGGAAACATCTTTCGAAAGATTTCTACTGCTGGTGTGCACATTCGGCGGGCAATAATTTGAATCAAAGGCCAATATGAAGGTGCAATTTTTGGAGCATCAATAGAAGATCCTGATGAAGGAAATCAGAGGGAGGATCATAACCGTAAAATGACAGATCGAGAATGGATCACAAGTGTTGATCCTGAGAACACGGAAAGTGGGCGAGTTGCTGATGGAAAGTGGTGAAGGCCAGAGAGAATATAACAAAGGAGATGGAATACTCTAGAAGAAGATGGAATTAATGGTAGAAGTAAATGCAGACAATATAGGGTGTGAACTTGGATCCACGATGGACACTACCTATACATGGGAAATTAAGGATGTCTGTGGCTTGAGGAGCTCACTACGAATGCCCAATAATTGCAGATGGAAAACCATTGAATGAGTCATATGTTGGCACATGGAAGGAGGTTCTAGATAATCCTATTGAGAAAAAATGTGTGCCTGTGTATAAAGAGAGAATTTGTAATACGTCTTGTGGTTGATTCTAATGAATAAAATTTTATGTTGTGGGTTCTATTGCATGCTCAGTGGAATTTTTTGTGTTTGTTTTATGGTGGTATAGTTGATTAAACTCTGCCTCGTTTCCAACAAAATCATGGCCTTTTGCAAACTTCAAAGTAAAAAACATATAAAACCAAGGTTTGGTGCCTTGTATCTACTGTAAGTGTATCTAATGCTTAAATTTCATAATTCATAGAAAGGACAAACCTTAAGAACAATGATTATTTATATTGGGGATTCTTCTTTTACAATTCTTATCATTCAAGGAGACCATCTAAATCAAGGATATTTATGGAAAATATGATTTGCACTTAAAATTCATAAAATAAACAAACCTTAGGCATAATGATTATCTATACATCAAACTAGTCTCCTTCAATGAGCTCCCTCTCGAACCATTTCACTCTAGCTCTAAAAAGTGTTAGTCCAAAGGACAAAGGGATAGGAATTAAGAAGGCCTCAACATGAAAGGTTGTGCACAGAAGACCCTATAGATGCGTCGGGCCAACATATTTCACCATTCTTATTAGTTGTGTAGTTCATCTAAGTTGAGGAGGATTCTTTGAACTCTTTACGAAGTATCTTGGAAACAATCTATTTGGAAAATACTGAGAAGATGTATCAAAAAAATATACAATGTAAGGTAATCATTATGAAAATATCGAGAAGATGTCTCAAAAATATACAATGTAAGATAATCATTTTAAAGATATTGAGATGTTTATAGAAAATTTTAAATGTAATAAAATATTACTATAATAATAGAAAATAAGATTACATGAAAAATTAAAAGTTGTTCATACTTACTTTACATAGTGTGTTTCATCTCACTCTTATCTAACCTATAATTTTTTATAACTGCTTAAATTTCTTTATTTTAAATTAATCCCTTTCTTATTTCAAATCGAAAGCATATCAACATTGATTAATAACACACTCAATTAAAATATGTCCTCCAACACTTCCCCTACAACAAAACATCTAAGAATAGAACACGTCTAACATTGTAGCATGGTCCTTCCTTTAACATCCCTAGACTTCAAGTACCTCTCCTCCTCTACACCACTTCAAACAACCTGATTAGGAGGCTTAGTAATTAAAACCGCATTGTTCTATAGTATCATTTTCTAAAAATATTCTATTCTTCCCTCACATATCCGCAAAAGAATAACAATATTTGTAGAATAAGAAAATTACTTAAAATGAAACAATAGCATTCTTTCCTAATAAAACAATAATATATAACCAAAGAGAAGCAACCTATCAAATCCTCTTCAGCAAGACAATACCTAAAAACAACCATAATTGCTTTTGTGCACTCTCGTTCATTTGGCGCCTTTATGTAACTAAGACAACCTTGCTAATACCATGTTAGAATATTAACTTTATGACCAAAAAAACAACAAATAGAACTTAGAGGAAGAGTTAGTGAGAAAACTGCATCATATGTAGAAGAAAGAACACAAGATGTATGCTTTGTGACCAAAATTGGTCTTAGTGGACATTAATCACCATCATCATCATCATAGAGATTGTGTATAACATTTCACTCATATTTAATTGACACATGCCTTTTGCCTTGCAGTGAGGATGAACATTGACTATAAATCATCTTTCTAAATTATTGGAAGATCCTAAAAGGCTTCCCATCCTAAGTCTTAATAGTGTTCTATAATTCTTTATAATATTTTCCCAATTAATAACACATAACACATGGAAACTTACCTTATAATTTTTTCTACTTAATAAGTTAACAACACACATCCATTAAATTTGAAGATACTTAAACTTGAATATACTTGAGTGCATGCTTAAACTATATTTTAAAAACTTATGTTATTATAGCTTAGTCTTTGTTTTTCTTATAAAAATAACCTTAACATTACAACATCCCCAAGTTATAGAGAAGTCTATAACTTTGTAAAATGAATATCAAAATAATACGTATTAATAATATAAAAAAATAAAAACAGAATCTAATGTATTTCCTCCAAAATGTTTAGATAGCCTCATTGGGCGTGGCATTGGAGGTGCACAACTATAAGTAAAGGCATATGTTCAGATGTTACACATCACAATGATATTTGTATTTTGATATGCACCAAACTTGCAAGTCTACTCCTTCAGTCATAGAGGTTTAATTTCTAGCATAACGATAAGCATCACATTTGTAACTTTCTTTAATCATATAAATTTAGTAAATTTCTAACTTTCTTCTCTAATAATATAAATTTAGTAAACATGTAACTTTCTTTTCTAATAATATAAATTTAGTAAATGGTTTATTGCTTTTAATATGTTAATTTAAAAAATATATATACAAGTAAATTTAGAATTAAAATTAAAATATATATATATTAAATTAAATATAAATATAAATATAAATATAAATAGAGTTATGGTTTCTTTTGTGAAGTATATCAGAGGGGATCGGCTGGAATGGATCAGAAGGCATATTCCTATGGTTTCTGGATGTTCTCCTTTATGGCGTGGACTTCTTAAGGTTTCTGGCTGGATTCTGGGTGATCTGAGGTGGCAGGTTGGTAATGGTAAAGATATCAGAATTGGGGAAGATATTCTGGGCATCGGTGGTACTGTTTGAATACCAAAGAGGATTCTCGATTATTTAAAAATTTATGGACTTACATCCTTATATAGTATCAGATGTGAAAATGGATGGCTAAGTTCATTTGATCTGGGTTTAGTTGGTGAGGATGTTGTCTCTTGGGATTCCTTTGTTCGTGCACTTGGCTCGGCTGGTGTATCTTTGACTGACCAGGTTGATAAGTTGGTGTGGATTGGTAATGAAAAAGCTGGTGTTGTTTCTGCTAAGACAGCATATGACAGAATCATGCAGGAGAAGTATATTTTCCCTCAGAACTGGTGGTTCAAACAAATTTGGAAGTGGAATATTGCTCTAAAACATAAGTGTTTTTTATGGCATGCTTTACAAGGTTCTTTAAAGACTTGGGATAATCTTTTAAAGCGTGGTTGGTGTGGTCCAAACTGGTGTACATTATGCAAGAAGGATTCTGAATCCATCAATAATTTGTTTGTGGCTTGCTCCTTTGGAAAAGATGTTTGGGATTTCTGCAGTTCGAAATTGGCAATTACAAAGGTTTGGGAATCGAATTCTATTGGTGAGTCTTTGCTGAATTGGTTTCGGTCTTCAAAGGAGAATTTGCAGGTACCTATACTTATATCTTGGGCTATTTGGTTTTTCCGAAACAAGGTCATTTTTCAAGACATGGAACTTGATGCTGGGGCTTGTGGACAAATTGTACTAAACTTCTTCCAACTCTATCCTGCTAGTACTACTTTTGTGGAGAAGAGAAGAAGTGGTCAGTTTTCTTTCACTGTGAACCAGCCTACAATTTTCTTTGATGGGGCTGCGGAGAATGGAATTTGCGCAGCTGGAGGTGTTATATATTTAAACGAAAGTCATTATTTTACTCTGCGCCTAAATTGTCGAAGTGGTAGCAATATGAAAGCAGAGCTTCTAGCTCTGTGGTGTACGCTGAAGTGCGCCAACAACTTTGGTTTGGTAAATGTATTAGTTTTTGGGGATTCTCGTGTTACTATAAAGTGGGCAACTAAAGATTATGATCTGAATGTTTTTGCTCTTTCTCATTGGTGTAGGCGGGCACGTTCATAGATTGATATGCAGGAACATATTTTCTTTTCACACATCTACCATGAACATAACAGTCAAGCTGATGAACTATCTAAACAGGATTTACTTAGTGCTGAAGGTGTTTTGGTTTGGGAGGAATGGATGGACTCCATGATGCTGGAACATGGAGAAGTTCTTTTTTACTAAAAAGATAGAGGAAAGTATATATGGGGATCTGTCCCTCTATTCTAGTTTTTTGACCTTGTGTTGTTGTAACATCTCCCAAATAATGATGTTAGGATTTAGTGCATTTAAAAAAATTCTTTTCACAACACATAATAAAGATAAATAAAACAACCCTATGTAACACTTTGCAACATTCCACCAAGTAACATTTTCTATTGATTTATTATTCTTTCATGACACTTATAACTTATCATACATCTACATACAACCTTTATAATTTATCAGATACATTTAGATGCGACATTTATAATTTATCTCATACATCTAGAAGTGGATATACAAGAAATTAACACAACATCCCAAATTGACAAAACAATAAGCCAAATTTTAAACACACATAATCGAGACAAGGATATAGGTGGTTCACCCCGGCTGGGCTACGTCCACAAAGGCAGGTCAATTCTTGTAATATTCAAAGTCAAGGGATACATTATGCAACTCAATGTCGCTATTCTTCCAGCTTCTCCTCTAGAGGGAGATCATTCTCAATAATCAAACTATACTCTTCTCGAAAGAGATTACATCTTGCGACACAGTTGTCGCCATAAATAATCGCCACTCTCATCAAGAGCATACACATAAAATTATCTTCTTATGGGATTTTTCCAAGCCTATTATAAAAAAATACTCACAAAACATTGCGCTATTGCTTACCCATTCCACTATACATAAATAAAATTGATCTTTTAATACCTCCAACCATCACACGAGGTCATGCCCTTACACACATACTACTTTCAATCACTAAGCACAAGCTATAAGAGTCTTAGGTAATTTTATTCATGTATTCTACCCTTAATATAAAAGTGTGGGCACACTGTAGATGCAGGTCAACCCTAAAGGGAGGGGAAAAATGATACTTTAACTTTATCATGGAGATCTCAAATTTCACTTTCGCAAGCCACACCGAGACCACGATTCCATCCATTACCCCAAAATTCTACTAAAGGGTTATACACAGAGATTAAGAATTTAGCAGGCAGAGAATCTTGAAAAAACTGGGATTCTATAAGCTATACAAAAAAAGACGATTTCTTTCAACAACTAAACACAATGAAAACACTTCCAAACAATTTACACATAGAGGTTCTACAATATTGTAGGTTTGGAGATCAAACGAAATCGCATGAAGATATATGCAGCAGTCGTTCAAATAATAAAGGGTTATGCCACTACTGCAAATAATACAAACATGAAAATACCGATCTCTTACCCGGGATCTACCCAGGGATAAATTAAACACCGACTTAAATATATAACTGCATAAGATATTCACCAAACACCGAAATATGATTATAATCTAAACGCCGACAAACATAAATTGGACTATTAGTTAGGTTAGTGATTCAACACAGCTAAAGAACTAGCCAGGGCAAACATCAAAGGTGAACTGTTTGAAAGATTCGAAATGGTGCACAGATCTAAATCTCGCAGCTAAAGCGTATGACGCATTTAACACAGGCATAAGTGACAGAAAACAAACTTTTTGCGTGTTACCACGATGTCTACAACACCCCTCAACTTAGTCCGGCTAAGACTTGGTTAAATAAGTGTCCAGTCAATGCATGCAGAGATACAGAGTTCGAATAACTTCTAGCAAGAAGAACCTACAGCATGGATCGCAGGTATTGTGGTTAACTATAAACTTCAACCCTAGAAATTAATGTAAAACGCAAGCATTTAAGCCAACTTGCTTATAAAGGAGAATTCGTTCACACCCGTTTGACGGATCGGTCATTCTAATCAATTGTGTTAATAAGATACAGTGATTTATCTAGGGATTTAGTAGAGATAATGTAACAAAGTAGAGATCGCTCATCTACTAGCGAAGGGTACAATCCAATGGGAAGAACTCACATCATCAAGAGCGGAAATCGCAGCACTACATTCTATTTTAACTTTGCATGGAGTAGCATTTTACAATAAAGCGATCCAAAAAGTTTAACTTATGATTCACCATTTACAGAAGAATTATAACTAGAGTTCAAAGATCGAGATCGGGTTTCAAAGTACAAACCGTCCCTTCCCTTTCTCCTACTAAACTTACTAAAATAAAACAGAAATTAACCTAACTAACTCTCCACAGGCAAGTTCTCCGTCTGAGTAGACAAATGGCATGCTAGCCCTCGATCATGGAGACCGCCCCTTATCACTGCCAGTCACCCATAACAAAAATACAAACTTAATATGAGGGAAACAAAATACTCAAAAGACAACTGTACAAATCTTCCAACGATGCCTGGCATAAAATCGATTTATGCAGAAATCGAGGTTTTTAATACATCAACAATAGAAATGGAAAGAAATACTTTTGACTGTCAACACATATTTAGAGCCGAGGCAAGCATGATAAGTTCCTAACCGGCAATAGGAGGGGATCTGCGGTTTCATAAACCTAATGGATCCATGCTCTATCGACTCAACACATAATATACGATTTTATTTTCAGTAATAAGAAAAAAGGGATCTTTTTAAAAGAATGATCCAAAATAAATACTCCGTCAGCATAGAAGGAGATCTCTCCTCCAATCTCGAATCAATAATTCAAATGAAACAACAGCATAACAATACAAGTTGTGATTTTTGAGCAGACCACCCTAATGCGTAGATCAAGATCAAGATAGAAGAACAGGGTTAGACCCAAATCATACAACAATCAATCCTCTCCCGGGATGAACCCTGTAACATCATAAATCCACCTATACAACTGCACTCCAATATCCCCAAAACCCCCCCCCCTTTCGTAAACGCCCATTCCAATACTAAAATCCAATGGCTTGGCGCTGGTAGTTTTCCTGCGTGACAAATGGCGGTCTTCAGGATTTGGATAGGCAACACGTGGTGGAGGTTAGGGTTCGGGTGCTCCACTAAGGAGACACCCTCCCAACATTTTCGATGCCAATCCATTTTATTGAATGCAAGCATTCAACAACACCGAAATAACAAGCAGTCAACTAATCGACACTATCTCTTATCTCAAGAGACTTATTAACTAGATATTCACCAAGATTCGTTTCACCTATATTTTCTTTAACTTATACCTTCATAAGTGTATGTTAAAAGAATGCACATATCCTTTATAAATGCATGTTAGATCCTATTCCCCATACATATATATAACTATAAAGGTACTAATGTCTTTTCCAAGAATATTATAGTAATTTAGACTATAATATATATATAAATATAACTCAAAGAATATTAACGTCTAATTTAATTTACACTTCCTCCTTCCCTATACACCTATGAGTGTATATATGTACATGTTAGATGGTTAATAATCTTATAGATATATTTTGTTCACATACCAATATCTATATATATATATTTTCTCTTCTTTAAGGGTACCAATATATATCTTGGAGGTGTCCACCTGACCAAAAGTAATAAAAGATTTCATAGTACTAACCTAGTGTAAATGGTTAGCTTATGACAATTGCTAGATGGTGGGGTTTTGTTTTAACACTGTGATTCGTTTGGCGTCGTGTGCCGTAGTCATTCCAAGCATATTTTACATAATAATAAAGGGAAGGTAAGGAGGGATATCACATCCTCATCCCCTTTAAAAATAACACTGTCCTCGGTGTTCGCTCTTCTCTTGCAGCAATCATTTGTATCACGAAACTGGAATTCAAAAGAAACAATGTTTAGTAATAACCTGTCATCGACTTCATAATCAAACTCACGAACATAAATCATGAGTTCTTTATTGCATATATCACTTGCAACATATGGAATAAATCTAGTGTTCCCTGATTGTATACTGTTGACAAAATCAACAACAAACAATATTCATTTGATCCAGGAGATTCTTGCCTAACACCTTAGTGCTCACGCAGCAATCCTTTTTCTCATGCCTTGCCTAACACCTTAGTGCTCACGCAGCAAACATTTCATTCATGTCTTGCCTAACACATTAGTGCTCACGCAGCAAACATTTCTTTCATGTCTTGCCTAACACCTTAGTGCTCACGCAGCAAACATTTCTTTCATGTATACTAAGCAGCGTCCTGCCTCCCACATATACATTTTCTTATAGCTTGCCTAGGTCTTACAGCCAGCCGATTCTCCGAGAATCCTAGTGGCTGTTCAATCCCTGATTTTAGGGAGTATTTCAATGCCATTATAACACTCTTTACACAATTCCCCTCAAGCCTTCTCGCTTGAGTCCCGGAATTTATTTTCCCAAGCCGCCTTGCTTGAGTCTAGAAAAATCTCTCTCAATTTAAACAATTTATTTCGTCACATTACGTTCTGTACCCATACGATTTCTCTGACCAATCTGGGTCGAGTGCTTTGTTCAACAATAATTATCAACATTTAAAAGAATAAATAACGGTTGTGATGTGGGTTTTAAATCCTCAGCCCCTTATTTTACCTTGGATAATATTCATGCTCTTGTCTTTCCACAAGTTGCACAAAATTTTGACCATCAGCCAAATTCACCTGTTAGTAACAAGATAAACTATTTGTAAGAAGATCTTTCCCCTACGCATAAAAATAAGGAGATCATCATCTAAAGTGAACACCACTGGCTTAATTAATAGAATTACATAATGTCTTGAAATGCATTCTTCTTATGGACATTACATTCAGTTCACCTCAATACTTAACTTAAACTGTGTCAATCACCCATTTAATTATACGATTTTTTTTTTTTTTTTTTTTTTTTGTACATGCCAACATCATGTAAGTAACAACAAATCGTCTTCATATATACTTGTATAGTTTCATAAAGATAGTCACATACCTTTATGAAGGAGACTGCATATCACTTTATTGTATGGACTCATATGCCAAGGTGTAGGTTGTACTTGTATTAACACACATTAGTAATCCCCTCAACATCATAAGAACATAAACATCAAAATGATACATATTATCAAGGTATCCATGCATATAACATAAATCTTAATCACATAAAAGTATAATCCTTCTGTCAACCACTCCCAGTATCCCAACATTCTTAGTAAGGATCGCCGAGATAGAATATATATAAAAATAGAATCCTACAGTTTCATCATATGCATCCTATTGACTATTTAGCATACACGTGTATACTTCTATTATAACCGTCATCCCTTCTAAAACTACAAGAAGGGGTACAAGCGTGTTCCCACGTCACATATTTATACTTCCTTATTCTATACAATTCCATGCCCCAAAGAGATAATGAGTACAACAATTTCCTAATCATAGAAAATTTCACACAGTAGAATGTCTATTTATCCAAATAAAGTTAATTCCTCTACCTTTCACCCTTTTACCCTGAGGATGACTCTTTACTAATCATTCATACAACTCTTCTAACCATCTATTGTTTGTATAGTATTCCTCTTGGATGTGAGATCATCACTTACAATAACTTTGAATATCTAGTACGTATTCAATATTAACCATCTTATCTACCATATCATCTGTTTTCGTACGTAAAATAAAGCATAGAAGTAAGAACACCTAACTAACATTTTAAATTGGAACCATCTCCTATAACATTCAATATAATGCACAAACATCTTCCATATCTTCTACTTATCAAGGGCTAAGATCAATATAGCTCCCTCAATAACATTTTTTCAATTCTTATATTCGTCTTTCGATCAATCATCCACTGTAAGACGTCCATTATTCCAATTCCGAGATCGTTAATAATAATGAAAATTTTCTTTCTACATAACAGATGGCCTACATAGAGAATTTCAGGGCTTACTCCCTTAGTACAATTTATGTATTTTCTAACATGATAAGGATCCCTATACTATATAACATTTTGGAGTGTTTCAACTTCAACCTATATATACATATCTTTATATGACTAACTATCATTCATTCAATCCTTATGATTCAATATGTTTGCTATCCTGTCTTTAATTGTATAGTCACCTTTCCAAGTCTAGAACTTTTCTAATCCTCATAAAATATAATTGAAGCAATCAAGTACCTATGATGAAAGTCTATGACTTGACTTATATATGTACTAAAGCCCTACCAATGGCATCAATCGACCAGATATGAATGTACATCTTTCATTAGATACATAATCCTAATTATGTTTATACAACCCTTATGAACTTTTGAACCTGCAAATGCTCCTATGATTCTCATTACTATCATTACGATCAATGTATATGAAAATATTAACAAGATCACCAAGATAAAGATAGGAACATAGTCCAACTATTTTAATCATTTTTAAAGAATACTTTCTTATCATTTAATGAAACTAATTGTAGAGCATGCGGAGATATTCATCCTCTAGTATTTATAAATAGAAGATCATTCAACTTCGGGAGGAAACATATAAATGCTCACATATAGACAATGCTTTTCCTTTAGAATGCTTCAACAAGTGGAGTATACTTACTTGCGATTTAAAAGACATCTTGTCGAATACCTCTTGCTGGTTCTTTGGAACATAAATCCTTTGTTTGCCGCTTATCGATGGAGTTCCCCTGACCAGCTTATATTATTTCCTCATCTGAGCCCAACTAAGCCCGAGTGTTTGCAACCTGTGCTCTGATACCATATGTAACATCTCCCAAATAATGATGTTAGGATTTAGTGCATTTAAAAAAATTCTTTTCACAGCACATAATAAAGATAAATAAAACAACCCTATGTAACACTTTGCAACATTCCACCAAGTAACATTTTCTATTGATTTATTATTCTTTCATGACACTTATAACTTATCATACATCTACATACAACCTTTATAATTTATCAGATACATTTAGATGCGACATTTATAATTTATCTCATACATCTAGAAGTGGATATACAAGAAATTAACACAACATCCCAAATTGACAAAACAATAAGCCAAATTTTAAACACACATAATCGAGACAAGGATATAGGTGGTTCACCCCGGCTGGGCTACGTCCACAAAGGCAGGTCAATTCTTGTAATATTCAAAGTCAAGGGATACATTATGCAACTCAATGTCGCTATTCTTCCAGCTTCTCCTCTAGAGGGAGATCATTCTCAATAATCAAACTATACTCTTCTCGAAAGAGATTACATCTTGCGACACAGTTGTCGCCATAAATAATCGCCACTCTCATCAAGAGCATACACATAAAATTATCTTCTTATGGGATTTTTCCAAGCCTATTATAAAAAAATACTCACAAAACATTGCGCTATTGCTTACCCATTCCACTATACATAAATAAAATTGATCTTTTAATACCTCCAACCATCACACGAGGTCATGCCCTTACACACATACTACTTTCAATCACTAAGCACAAGCTATAAGAGTCTTAGGTAATTTTATTCATGTATTCTACCCTTAATATAAAAGTGTGGGCACACTGTAGATGCAAGTCAACCCTAAAGGGAGGGGAAAAACAATACTTTAACTTTATCATGGAGATCTCAAATTTCACTTTCGCAAGCCACACCGAGACCACGATTCCATCCATTACCCCAAAATTCTACTAAAGGGTTATACACAGAGATTAAGAATTTAGCAGGCAGAGAATCTTGAAAAAACTGGGATTCTATAAGCTATACAAAAAAAGACGAGTTCTTTCAACAACTAAACACAATGAAAACACTTCCAAACAATTTACACATAGAGGTTCTACAATATTGTAGGTTTGGAGATCAAACGAAATCGCATGAAGATATATGCAGCAGTCGTTCAAATAATAAAGGGTTATGCCACTACTGCAAATAATACAAACATGAAAATACCGATCTCTTTCCCGGGATCTACCTAGGGATAAATTAAACACCGACTTAAATATATAACTGCATAAGATATTCACCGAACACCGAAATATGATTATAATCTAAACGTCTACAAACATAAATTGGACTATTAGTTAGGTTAGTGATTCAACACAGCTAAAGAACTAGCCAGGGCAAACATCAAAGGTGAACTGTTTGAAAGATTTGAAATGGTGCAGAGATCTAAATCTCGCAGCTAAAGCGTATGACGCATTTAACATAGGCATAAGTGACAGAAAACAAACTTTTTGCGTGTTACCACGATGGCTACAACACCCCTCAACTTAGTCCAGCTAAGACTTGGTTAAATAAGTGTCCAGTCAATGCATGCAGAGATACAGAGTTCGAATAACTTCTAGCAAGAAGAACCTACAGCATGGATCGCAGGTATTGTGGTTAACTATAAACTTCAACCCTAGAAATTAATGTAAAACACAAGCATTTAAGCCGACTTGCTTATAAAGGAGAATTCGTTCACACCCGTTTGACGGATCGGTCATTCTAATCAATTGTATTAATAAGATACAGTGATTTATCTAGGGATTTAGTAGAGATAATGTAACAAAGTAGAGATCGCTCATCTACTAGCGAAGGGTACGATCCAATGGGAAGAACTCACATCATCAAGAGCGGAAATCGCAGCACTACATTCTATTTTAACTTTGCATGGAGTAGCATTTTACAATAAAGCGATCCAAAAAGTTTAACTTATGATTCACCATTTACAGAAGAATTATAACTAGAGTTCAAAGATCGAGATCGGGTTTCAAAGTACAAACCGTCCCTTCCCTTTCTCCTACTGAACTTACTAAAATAAAACAGAAATTAACCTAACTAACTCTCCACAGGCAAGTTCTCCGTCTGAGTAGACAAATGGCATGCTAGCCCTCGATCATGGAGACCGCCCCTTATCGCTGCCAGTCACCCATAACAAAAATACAAACTTAATATGAGGGAAACAAAATACTCAAAAGACAACTGTACAAATCTTCCAACGATGCCTGGCATAAAATCGATTTATGCAGAAATCGAGGTTTTTAATACATCAACAATAGAAATGGAAAGAAATACTTTTGACTGTCAACACATATTTAGAGCCGAGGCAAGCATGATAAGTTCCTAACCGGCAATAGGAGGGGATCTGCGGTTTCATAAACCTAATGGATCCATGCTCTATCGACTCAACACATAATATACGATTTTATTTTCAGTAATAAGAAAAAATGGATCTTTTTAAAAGAATGATCCAAAATAAATACTCCGTCAGCATAGAAGGAGATCTCTCCTCCAATCTCGAATCAACAATTCAAATGAAACAACAGCATAACAATACAAGTTGTGATTTTTGAGCAGACCACCCTAATGCGTAGATCAAGATCAAGATAGAAGAACAGGGTTAGACCCAAATCATACAACAATCAATCCTCTCCCGGGATGAACCCTGTAACATCATAAATCCACCTATACAACTGCACTCCAATATCCCCAAACCCCCCCCCCCCCCTTTCGTAAACGCCCATTCCAATACTAAAATCCAATGGCTTGGCGCTGGTAGTTTTCCTGCGTGACAAATGGCGGTCTTCAGGATTTGGATAGGCAACACGTGGTGGAGGTTAGGGTTCAGGTGCTCCACTAAGGAGACACCCTCCCAACATTTTCGATGCCAATCCATTTTATTGAATGCAAGCATTCAACAACACCGAAATAACAAGCAGTCAACTAATCGACACTATCTCTTATCTCAAGAGACTTATTAACTAGATATTCACCAAGATTCGTTTCACCTATATTTTCTTTAACTTATACCTTCATAAGTGTATGTTAAAAGAATGCACATATCCTTTATAAATGCATGTTAGATCCTATTCCCCATACATATATATAACTATAAAGGTACTAATGTCTTTTCCAAGAATATTATAGTAATTTAGACTATAATATATATATAAATATAACTCAAAGAATATTAACGTCTAATTTAATTTACACTTCCTCCTTCCCTATACACCTATGAGTGTATATATGTACATGTTAGATGGTTAATAATCTTATAGATATATTTTGTTCACATACCAATATCTATATATATATATTTTCTCTTCTTTAAGGGTACCAATATATATCTTGGAGGTGTCCACCCGACCAAAAGTAATAAAAGATTTCATAGTACTAACCTAGTGTAAATGGTTAGCTTATGACGATTGCTAGATGGTGGGGTTTTGTCTTAACACTGTGATTCGTTTGGCGTCGTGTGCCGGAGTCATTCCAAGCATATTTTACATAATAATAAAGGGAAGGTAAGGAGGGATATCACAGTTGTAAATCTTTTTTGACAAATGATGGTGATAGTATATGTTCTTTGTGACATATGAACAGTTTGGATATTCCTTTTTCAAAAAAGAGAAAATCTTTGTACTATTTGATTTTGAGGAATAGCAATAGTACGTTTTTTTTCGGTTGAAAAAAAAAAGTTTATGTTAAATTTTACATTTCCATATTAAAGAGCTCATAATATTTATCCTAATATAGTATTTTATAAAACTAAAAATAATAATGAAGATGATGATGATGTTATAAAATAATAATGTTTGAATTTTATTGGTAATTTTTTGTTTTATAAATAATAAATATATAAATAACCCACAATGAATGAGTGTATTGTTAAAGCAATTCTTACATAAGGTCATTTGTTCAAAACAGTATGAACTTAACAAAAAAACAAATATATAAATAAATATGTAAATAATAGATCTCCAATATTTTTAATTTCCATTATTACTATTATTACTTTATTTTTAGTTTTCTAAAATATTATATGATGCCAATACAATGCATATATACATATTCTACAATATCTTAAATATTGATATAATATATAAAAATAAATGTTACAATGTCTTGAATATTACACATAAAAATTAATATGAAAATACTTCATAATAATATTTATATTTATGTAGTTCAATACAATTTAAAATAATAACATAATTAAGACAATACATTATGTAAAATACAAACATAATTAAGACGATGAAAAATATAAACATAATTAAGACTATACATTATGTGGTGTTTAAAATACTTTTTCCTTACCTTATTTGTATTAGATGTAGCATATCTTGCCCTAGTCACCTATAGAAATCATCTCTTAAAATTAAACATTATATGCATTAAATTGTACAAACATAAATCTAAATATCAAACAAATTCATATTAAATTTTCTAAAATTGTATAAACATAAATATAATTTTTAAACAAATTTTTATTAAATTTAATATAAAATTAAAAACAAAATAATAAAAATGATGATGCTCAAAAACAATAATATTTTAATGTCATTGTTAATTTTCTTAAAATTAAAAATTATATGCATTAAATACAATCATAAATCTAATTACCAAACAAATCCATATTAAATTGTCTAAAATTGTACAAACATAAATATAACTTTTAAACAAATCCATATTAAATTTAATATAAAATAAAAAACAAAATAATAATAATTATGATGCTGAAAAACAATAATATTTGAATGTCATTGTTAATTTTCTTTAATTTTTGTCTAAGTTGTTTGTATTCAATGGATTTATACATAAGAACCTAGATTGATTTTGAATATACCAAGTGCTAGAGGATCAAGTTCCATTAGAGTATAAACAATATTTTTAATACAAAACTTGAGAATTTTTTTTTACATTTTGATAACTTTTTTATGCTAAAATAAAATTAAGATACTATAAGGAGGTCATTAACCATAATGTGAAAGATCAAAATAATCTCTTTTTGTTAACTAGTTCGAAGAAGAAAATTAATATAGACAAGATAAGAATGAATTCATAAACTTCATAATGAAAATACCTATGTGAAATTACGAGCATTGAGGATGAAAGTCACTGTCACTAAAAGTGCCCTACCCTCAATATACCCACATTAGATAGCAGTTTCCTAATCTATAAGTAGATGTTAAATATCATCATCATCATTATTTAAAAGTAACTACTTATTAAATATTCTAATATTTCTAACCATAAATTTCTTTAATCTCTCTTTTAAAATAACTCTACTTATCAAATATATTCTAATACTTAGTAATTATAATATTTCTTATTATAATTTTATAATCATTCAGTTGTACCATCTCAGAACTATAAATATAAATAACTCTAAACTAACTTAAAAAAACAAATATCCAAAGATTACCTATAAATATGAATTTACTGGGAGCGGCTCCTACTCATGATTCAATAAACGCGTTAACCAATTTAAACTCATACTAAATTGAAATTCAATCTTCACAACTGCTCTGGACATCATTGACACCGAATACTTAACTAATCCAACAATCAAAATTTTAACAAATCTTCTGGGCCGAAATAAAACAAACAAAACAAATTTATCACAGTCCGAGTTAACAATCTAAGAGAATCCAAATAACTGGAAATTCGCTGGGCCATTGAATATTTCTCAATATCGTTAATTTTGGAAATCATAATTGTATCGAAAAGATGCATTCTACAGTTTAATAGGGAAAAATTTGTAACTCTTTCTGTGCTCTCATTCTACAACCATTGGTAAATAGGAAAATATTGCAACACCATTTTCATTTCGATTTTTATGAACTAGTCTTAGTCTTCATCTACTGGTCAATCCACAGCGCAGTATTGTTCTCGACAGTTCTGTGATGTATGAATTTGAATTGAATGTGAGGCTTCGAAGTTCCATGTGGCTGGTGTAACGCCCATATTTTGATTAGGCATATTTATTAGTTAGACACACCATACTTTATTTTCTTATATATTCTGTTGAACTCAGCTCGACTGAGTAAACTATATTGGACCTCATTATATGATGTTACTCTGTTTTATGATTTCACCATGATTATGATGTTACTATGTTATGCGGTTATGATGTCATGATTATCATATGATTTCCTTATTTTACGATTGCAGTATATGTTTATATGTTTTCATTAATGAAATGTGAAATATATGATTCGGTACGTGGATACCATCTTCTTATATGAATTATTGAAATGTTATATGTCATATGCATCCATGATGAGCTAAAAAGGTTACATGAAATAAAATGATAACATGGATCAATTGGCGATCAATGGAAAATGCTTTCTATAAATTTGTATTTTGCAAAATACTAACCTACCGGACACAAGGGCTATGGGATAGCCAGTTACTTGATCTGATATATATTGGAAAGGAAAAACATGTTCATACAGTAAACCTTAGCAGCCAAAATGATGATACGATAACACAAATTGATAATCCCGATAGCAGCAAGAATGAGTTGATAAGGGCGTAGCCCCAGTATGTTGAGAGGGATGGATGTGATTAATGAATTATTAGAATGTGATTATTTTACATTTCTAAGTTAGACATAATAGGATAACTATTTTTGGAATGAACGTGATGTGATGGAAAATGGGTTATTACTATTTAATTACTCAATGTGAATCGTAGAATTTAAAATCTCAAGATAAGTGATCTCGACGGATAAGGTAGACCCTTAAGACACGCCATGTCCAAGTTGAAAGGGGTCAAATATTTATATAATATTTTATTAAATACCTTAATAACAATAAATACAAGGTTTGGTGAAAAGACTTGTAATTAATAAACCTTGTCCCGAATGGATAACCTTTGGGTGATAATTCCCACCGTAATAAATACTTACGACCGTCAATCCAAAACCAAATAAATTTTCCATGAGAGTAATTAATTATACATTTTTATAATGAGACATGGATGAATGAACTAGGGAAAGGAGTAAATGTTTGAGGGGCTCGAGAGGGGGAGTTTGGGGCGGTGGAGTAAGCCCAAGGTCTTCTCGAGGATGGACATGTATATAGAGGAGGAGAAGGTTGAAGGGAAATGGGGGGAGAACTGGAAGTGGAGAGAAAGGTTGGAGGACAAAAAAGTTTAAGGACGGAGAAAGGTTTTGAGAACCGAAGTAAACACTGCTCTCGGGATTATCAGATTGTGGGCTCGGGGGCTTGGAAATCCTTTGATTTCCAAGGGCCAACAAGATAATAGCTGGTCGGTAGGGTGGACACTTCATTTTGGCTGTCTAAGAGGTTATACAACCTGCTACAACCTACGGTTAGCATCAGCATCAGGTAATTTCCTTGTTATTTACGTTATTTGATTATTATGCTAAAACTTACTGTAAACATGCATAACTTGCTATTTACTGATTTACTAAGTTGTGAAACATATTCTTATGCTGGAACATGATTGTTGAAAAGAAAATATTGATATGTCCGTTTATTTTAAATTACGAATGTAAGGTTGATAAAAACACGACAGTACACTAAATATCATTTAGACACATAGTAATTGTTAGAAATTTACTCCCATACACTTGATAAAGTTTAATACGTAGAAAATTAACTCTGAAATTTTACTTAGTGCTCTGCTGTAAAAACCAGAGCACTACATTTGGTATCAGAGCGCTTGTTCGGAATCTTGAACCTAAAAGCCTATTCATGCTTCATCTCGTCATGGTTGAACAGAAAACCTACTTGATATTTCACCTACTTGATCTCCATCCGTAGTAAGCTTCCAAGGTACCTGTACAACCCCAATAGGATTAACATTTAGAAAATCAAATAAATATTTATATTTTCATTCTCTTTTTTTTTATAACTATTGATTACACATACAAAAAAAAAAAGGAGTATATATATATATCTAGCAGTAGAGTTGGAGTTCTGTAACTTTTTATAAGAATAACTCTATTTGCTTCAATCAAATTGAATACACCTCAATTTATTTTTCCGTGTTCTGATCTGCCCGAGTCCAAGGAACAGTCTTCTGCTTATCAAACTTGTGGTCTAAAATGGATGACAGTATTTGGAACTAGCTTTGCTTTTAAAGATAAAAAAATGAAAAAATAAAATAAAATAAATAATAAAAATAAAAATGTTAAAAGTCAGCATGTAGATTCTCTCCTCTAAACTTGTCAGCAATGCACTGATTCAAATCCTATCTATTGCTGAAAGGAACTTGGGGAAGTTATTTCTATTGAGGTCTGCGAGGGACTCATATTCCTCTCTATCTCCTCATTTATTTACTGAACCCAATCTTATACTAGGATTCAAAGTACTGGTGTTTAGAAAGAAAAACTTCTGTGAAGTAGAAAGAACGACTCTGATCTGTAACTTTAAGATTTTCACATGTAATATTTTGATCTTGCTTCGATTGTTGATTAGCTGGACATTTCCAGGAATTATAAATGTTTTACTTGTATAAAGGCGAATGCTTGGGGCTTTTGCCCACCCATTTACATTTCAATATATAAGTATTGTTTTTTTTTATTCTGTTAACAATTTTATACTTTTCTTACTGTCACATGCGCCGAGGCTATTGACAAATATTTAAGTGGTAAAACATACCAAAAGAAATTTACAGAATTTAAAAGGAACTAAAGTCTATCATTACATAACTGCTAGGATAATCTTGAGATCTCCCTATAGTCGTAAAATAACATATATTTTTTAGTAAATTCTTTAAGAGTCACCCCACCCAAAATAAAAGAGCTAAACCTTCAGTTTTTCTTCGGATAAAAACTGCGTAGCGTTTGTAAATATTCTTGGAAGAACCTCGATATGAGAAATCTTGAATTCTTAAGCTTTAACCAAACAAAACTGGTGGGGCACCTGCGAATTGTAATCCGAAAGGGGAATATGATTCAGCAATTACTACACACTTCAGTTTCGAACCCTAGACGTATCCTTCCTTCGAATTAAAATTCGCTGGACCCAACCATTCCAAACGCAGAATGGTTATCTATGGATAGGGCTTTTGGCTAGAACGCAGAATAAAGTCTAAATATAAAATGGATGAAATCCTTAACCAATTTTACGCGGATCTAAAGAATCGGTTTATATTAATTTATCTAACATTTGGAAGCAACCCCTGGCACAAGTCATAAAATTTTAGCACGGATAAGGAAAATAATTTATCAGAAAATTAAATACAGTTTATTTAGTGCAGGGGTCAAATATCATGAATTAATTATTTTATCAGATTAAAACAAATTATCACAAATTTTAAGTTGCAATCTGCTACTAGTATTGAAACGAGAACTGAACAAAATTAAAGAATTTGGAGGGTTTGAGATGCCTGCTATGGGTGGATTTTATTATGCTACGCAGAGTCTTGGATGTGGAAAATATCGCTGAATCTATCCATTTAGACAGATGGAAAAAGAGGATTTGACATACCAATGTTACCAGAATCGGAACGGGTGTCGGGGTCTCCATCTTTGCCAACAAATTCCCAGGTGTCTATTCTGTCACCTGCGATTCCGTGGAGGAAGCCCAGAACTGCAGGTCGATCAATAACTCGAACGTTATAGCCGTTGGAGGAATGCACCCACCCTTAGAGCCCAAGCACGCCCACCAGCGAATTTCAAACGCCAAGCTCACACAAGAGTGAAACCTTCCTCTGTTCGTCTGCCACTTCAGACCAAGAGCCAAGCCAGGAGGGCCCACGTATCACCTATTCTCCAAGCGACCAAGAGCAAGCCCAAACGCCAGGCACAAGACCACTCCCGTTCCATGAACAAGCGTTCCAGGGGTGCGGGAATTCTAAACAGTGATTGACCTAGATGTCCGTTTATCATCACCCTCTATCCATGGATCAGTGTAGTTTATTTTGAACGATGAATCATGTTGACCTCGCTCCAGTGAAATGTTTAGCTTTTGATTTTTCCCAAATACATTTCTATGTGAATATGCAAAGCTCCCAATAAGCCCTGAGAGAAGACCACCTGCCATCCCACTCCCTGAAATTCCTCCACCTGCAGAGAATCCCCTAGTGACACATTCCACGACAGTCATTGTCAAATCTACCTTTCCTGTATCACCAGCATGTTGAGGAACAATGCTAACATCTTCCATAATACCCATGGTCAGAACAGTCTCTACATCCCTCCTACCTTGTTGCAAGCTCTAAACCTGACCCTTTTGTTGTAAGTTGACGAAGAAGAGTTTCTGGGCGAGTCTTTCCTACAGTTGGCTCACCGGTCTTCCTATCAAGAAACCGAATAGTGATGTTATTAACTTCTGCCTCTGAGACATGCAACCTGATAATTCCACCGGATAGCATTTCTACGTCTGCAACCTTTGCAAACAGACCTCGTTCGACATACCAATTATCAATCAAATTTAGCACTTTATTCAGCCGCTGATAATTTACAATCTTTCCTGCACAACATATTCATCTCTGAATGCATCTTCCACGTTTTAACTGCTGGTCCAGACATCAAGCTTGCAAACGAGTTCCACAGTGGCTGCTAATTATCACTAAAATCGTGGCCTTCGAAGGAAATAAGAAATACCTGTAACAGCCTCGCCAGTGCTTCTACCATAGAAGATGGGAGTTGCAGAGCTAAAACTCCAAGAGAGAGGGTGAAAATGGCCGCGCCTTGGGGATTGACTCTATTTAGGGTTTCCCCACCTTCACATGGCGGTGGGTTGCTTGGAGAGACTGCGTGTCCTTCATGCGTACTCGCTCTTTGCATGGCGGTGAGAGACCGCGTGGCGTTCAAGCCTTCAGACATAGGAAGGTGTAGGGCTAGGTTTAGACCGACAGCATTAAGGGGGATTCTCGAGCTTAACAATCCAAATGTGAAGCCAAGCCCTCCAAACGGGTGTGCTACATGACACGTGGAGGACAGGTAGTTTCGGTTGACCGTAGTGTTGAGTACTACGAAATATTGGTAACCCGAGTATTGAGCTCTATGATAAAAGAAAAACCGAAATTTAACTTGTATTGCTTATGAATATGTAAATCGTTATATAAATCTACGTTATATATTTGTATATAGTTGTAAAAGCATGTATATATGTTCGTGAAATATATATAGGAGGATATAATAAATGTTGTATTAAAATTTAAATTTATTTCTATATATTTTGAGAGAATGTATGTTTTATAAAAATTTAAAATTATTCATATTTTGTTAGATTATATGTATTATAAAAATTAATTAATTAATTTAATTTTGTTATAACATATGTTGTTAAAATATATGTTTTATAGAAATTTTAATTGTTAGTAGTAAACTTAACAATAATTGGTTAAGGGTTAAACAATTAATGTTAATAAGGTTAATGTAAATTAGATTATTTAGATTAAGGGGTAACATTTAAAGTTAGCTAGAAAATAGATATTAATGATAAACATAATTCTAAATAGTAAGATCCCCCCCACAAAAAAAAAAAATTGTGCCGAGATTTCAACTCTTAGTCGAAGGGATGAGAGAGACCCGAAATCTCAAAAACAAGACACCGTTAAGATCAGCATGACGAGCTGAACACCATGACAAAAATTGTTTAAATAAAAACGACTGTAGATTTTACTGTGCTAATCCTGACAATTTGTTTTCCCAGGATGCAAGTTATTCCTTACGCTTAAGTATAAAGTATGAATACTTACATTTTAGTTCCGCGTGTATTGATTGAACAACTAAGGATATGATTTTATTGCAATAACATAGGAACTATCATGGTAACAACACGTAGAGGTCGAGGTCGAGGTCAAGGTCGACCACCGTCACCGCCACCTCCGCCACCGTCGTCGCCGCCAACACCGCCACAACCAACCTCAACACCAGAAATGCAGATCATAATGAGGTCTTTGGAGGCTATTATGACCATGATGAACAGGCAGTCGGAAAGGGCCGTCGAGGTGGAAACCACTCAAGTGAGTCGAGAGAACTCTGAAAGGGCACATGGCCCAGGACTGGAACCGCTTCAGGACATATCGAGGGAGTTACAAAAGATAAAGGTTCCAGAGTTTTCAGGAGGACGACCCGGTAAGCATGCAGAGGCATGGCTGGAAGGCATGAAGAGATGCTTAGCATTGAATGAGTACACATCTAGTTCCAAGGCTAGGATGGCCGTCTTTCAGCTTAAAGGTGATGCTTTGAATTGGTGGTCAGACCTCGAGAAGCAGTTGCACCTTACTCCTCTTACAACTTCTTGGGAACTGTTCGAGGAGAGGTTCCACATGAAGTATTTGCCAAATTATTACAAGGAAGAACAGGCAGGTGCACTCCATGCCTTAGTACAGGGAGAGAAGACGGTGGAGGAGTATGAATCTCGATTTATGGAACTAGCAAAATATGTTCCTTACCTAGATGCAGATGATTGTCAGGTAGAGCATTTTGTGTATGGACTTAACTACATGATTAGAGATGCTGTGCGGATGTGGAAGCCGACTTCAGTTGCCATGGAAGTTGAGTATGCTCGTTATGCAGCTAATATGTCAGATGGAAAAGGGGGCAGTAAGTTGACAGGAACCAATCAGTATGTTTCAGGGAAGGCGTCACGTCCTTACTTCAGGGGAGGACAATCTAGACCTCCTCCTTACGGTAATAGGTTCACACCGAGGGGTAATACTTCAGTTAACTCAATCTCGTAGGCATCGTCCGCAACCCACCAAAGCTAGGGACGTACACAGGGAAGTTCCTATAGAGTTGCAAGGGGTTTTAGAGGACCCAGGGGAAGAAACTCATCTCAGAGGATTCCTCCGAGAAACATGCAAGCCCCTCCCAATCTCTCTTGTTGGGGATGCGGAGGTCCTCATTTCCAGCGAGACTGTCCCAAGGGTCAGTCAAGCAGCAGGCACAGGGAAGGAAAGGCACCCATGGATAGTTCGGGTAACCGTCATCGGATTCATGCAGCGGTTCATAACCACCAAGCAGAACATCAGTCTACCGTAGTAGAATCCACTGGTAAAGTAAACAATGTCAAACTTAAAATTTTGTTTGATCCGGGAGCAACTGATAGTTTTATTTCACCATTTGCATTAGATAAATGTGGGTTGGCAACCTATGAGCACGATTATTTCAAACTGGTTGAAATGGCTTCGGGAGCTAAGCAAATAGTAGGTCTTAAAGTGAGGAGTTGTGAGGTTGACTTAGGAGTATGCACCACTATGTTGGATGCTTATGTCACCAATTTGGGGACTTATGACCTCATTATTTGTAATATCCCTCTTTACTGCTCCTTGTAATGGTAATTGATTATTGTATGGGTTTCTAGTGAGGAGATCAAGGCCAATGCCCCACCAGTAAGCCTCGTAACTTATGCGGTGAATCTTCCTAAGTTATAAAAAAAAATAAAAAAAAAATAATAATAATGATAATGCAACCCAACGACAGGATAACCCATCCACTAATGGGAAAGATGTTGAAGGAATTCCAGTTATAATCTCTAGGGGAGACCTTAATGACTAGGAAATCAATAGGATCTAGTTATTCTAGCACCTCATGCATGGGATACTTGGAACAAAATGTATGGTAAGGTTCAAACCTATGTACGATTAACATCTGTTTGCTATTTTTAATATAATCCTAGACAAGACCAACATACGTTTCACACATAGAAAGAAAACTGAAGTAAGGAAAGATACCCTTATATATACTAAGGAGAGACTAAATCATATTCTAGGTAAGAAGGTGATATCTACTTAGTCCAGTTCGATTAAATGACTCCTTGGGAATTAAGGATTATTTCTATAAAATACTTTTGGTAATGAGAGGAATAATTGTTAGGGATATTAATAGTAACCTAAAAATCTAGTATAGCTACACTTGATTTTGGAACAAATGACACTTTAGTTGTGTAGAGATGAATAAATTACCTTTGGAAATTTATTGAATGTGGTAAAAGAATTATAAACGTATGTCCATACCCTAGGTGCTATTGTAAACACTTATGGAGAATGAAGTTTATAATATCTCTATTGATATATATATATATGATAGTAGTAGAATCATATAATCCATTATTGAACTTGCGAGTTAAAACTATTAATTTCTTAACAATATATATATATATGTATATTTTCTGTATGGAACTCTATCTAAGGAATAAGTTTTAAACTGGTTAGAAAAGGGGAAAATCCCTTTCTAGAACCCTTCCAAGAAAAACAAGCTCGCTATCTCTCAACAACTACTCCATTACACTTTTTAATTTAAATGCGCCGATAGCAGAGGGAACACCCTCGAATTATGGAAGTTGTTTGTTGCCTGCGTTGTCTTTTCTGGATTTGGGATTGGACACATGTAAGTTTTTCTTCGGCATTAACTAACAGCCATCACGATCTTCCTGAAGTAATGATGGTGTGATTTGTTTTGTGAACCGACCTTAAAATGGGGTATTTCCTCATAGCGTGGGGGACTCTCCAAAGATAGTGTAGGTAAGCCGAGTATAAAACAGTGCGGTCGCAACCAGTAAAGGGGGATGGGATTTCTGCGATGGGAAAATTCCTTTTTCTCTTTAGTAATGTAAGCATTTTTAAATATCTGCAAGGAGCAAACAATGAACGGGGAAAAGAATCCTACAGTACTTGGATCTTGGAGTTCTGGAAGGTATGACGGCTTCAAGAAAATCTCTACACTGGAGATAGACAGTAAGCGTTATTAACCTCCGCTACATTTAAGGGACGGGTAAGTGTGATTTCACCATTCTCGCCTTGGAATTTTGTGTCCTCGACCGATCTGTTGAGTTAAAAAAACTAGTCGCTTTTTAAGAAGTGGATTCCACTCTGAAAGTTATCTCTCTGTTAATATTTTATGCATAGTCTATTTTAGATCTCGGTGGATCAATAGCGCACTGGCTGGACAAACATTTGGTTCTCAGGAATCATGGCATCCCCTTACGGTTTCTGTAGAAGTTAAATTAAGGTATCTGTAGAGCGTTAGCATTCAGTTTGGAGAGATCTATTTGTTGTCAGGGATCGTGGCATTTCTCCATCTATTTCTTTTGTTGTTCTTTTTGCATTTATGTCTGCTTGCAAATTGAGGGGCGATTTTGATTCTATATATATATAGATATTACTGTTGCGATGGATGGGTAGCTGTGATGAAAGGGAATGGACGCCTCTGTAAAAAGAAGCCCGATCCTAGGTTAGTTAAGGAGTGCCTATATACTGTTCAATCTGGGTATAAGGGACATCCGAGGTTTGTTATGGGAGTCTTGTCTTTCTGCCTGATATTACCATGTATCGATTTTTTTAGTTACATTTTTCTGGGCATGACGGTGATCCGCCTGCGATCTCCCTAAGTCATTGCTGAACTCATTATTTTATACTTACATTTTGACATAAACGTTTCCTTTTGATCTCTTCATTGTTGGCTACCCGAAACGTTTTGGATCCAATAGGCTCACTGTGTTGGGTGCAGCCGGAGTTCTGTTTTTCTATTGTTTTCCTTTTTACCTGCGTGGGGTTGTAAAGAGATATAGCACCCTGAATGGATTCTTCAATGGTATGGTATTCTCATTTGGAGTTGCATGCGTGGAGGCTGGAAGGCATAGAGCCTCTGTAGGGCCTCTATTTCATTGTATTGTTTTATTTTTCTGGCTTATTGCTTAGAAAATCACGAAGCTGGAGATAGCTTGAAACAGAGCATCAACACCCTGTATTTTTCTTTATCCATTTTGGTTGCCGAGGGATCTGTGTCTTTATGACCCCGAGGCCCATATCCTTGGCTGTACGTAGAAGGTTTCGTGGAGATCCCTTTCATTTTCCATTGGATTTATATTTATTTATTGATTTTACTGCGTGAAGGGTAGAGGGTTGGGATGCTCTGGCGGTTATTTTTCTTTAAGTGTGGTAAGTTCCAGTCGTTGTTATTTGCTTATGCTGCAAACTGAAGATGGAAATATCATTTTAATTTAGGCCAGTGCTATATGTTGCCCTTGGGGAATGCATTTTACTGTTGAAGCTTGTTGCAATGACCAATCCTGGTTGGGATGCTCTGGCGGATTATTTTCTTTAAGTGTGGTAAGTTCCAGTCGTTGTTATTTGCTTATGCTGCAAACTGAAGATGGAAATATCATTTTAATTTAGGCCAGTGCTATATGTTGCCCTTGGGGAATGCATTTTACTGTTGAAGCTTGTTGCAATGACCAATCCCGGTTGGGATGCTCTGGCGGATTATTTTCTTTAAGTGTGGTAAGTTCCAGTCGTTTTTATCTGCTTATGCTGCAAACTGAAGATGGAAACATCATTTTAATTTAGGCCAGTGCTGTATGTTTCCCTTGGTGGAATGCATTTTACTGTCGAGCTTGTTGCAATGACCAATCCCTGGGGGAAAATGTACTGCTCTCTGCTATGCTTTATGTCTATTGTATCTGTGTTGAGTAACATCTGCAGACTGGAAGTCCGAGAAGGACCTCAGTACTCATATACTGTCCCTGATTTGTCATGATAAATACTTTCCATGATAACGGTTGAAGAAAGCATAAAAGAAGTAGCAACAATGATGTTGCTGGTTGTAACCACTGAGATGTAAGAAGTGAAATCCCGGATTGTTTATTAATATATGAGATAACATTGCTTTGTGGACGTAGCCCAAGAGGGGTGAACCACCTGAAAACTGGTCTCTCTCTTTGTTGTGTCTCTTTTATGTGTATCTTTCTCGTTATGGTTATTTGCATATAATTGTGTTGCAATGTTAATTATGATGATCACTTGCTTTACGTGCTTTATATGGTTCAATGTTATTTGATATCTTCCATGTGTGTTATTTTATTGACATGTTACTTGTAATATCTTAATATTGTGTTCCAATATTAATCACTTCGGCTGCATTGATTATGCGTATCTTATACTTAGTCATTGAAGGTAAATCACAGTAGCAGTTGTTGATTTATGATTGAAAGTCTAAAAGAATGTTTCATTGCTAATAAATTCATGTTGATCATGGTGTGTTGTGACGATCACATAGTTATGGACAATTCCGGAGTCAGTTAATATTTAAGTTTTCTACTCCACGGTAAGAACTTCATGAGTATGCTTCAAGTTAAAAGGTGATGAGTGATGAGTATTTCAATTTAACTAATTCCAATTGTTATCAGGGAAATGTGTTCAGAATCTTGGTCCTTACTGGAATGAATTATGTATGAAGTTTCATTATTGTTATGCAAATTTTCTAAAATCACTGTTTTACTAACTTGCTCAATTCTGGGTATGTTACATATGGTATCAGAGCACAGGTTGCAAACACTCGGGCTTAGTTGGGCTCAGTTGAGGACAGGAATATAAGTTGGTCAAGGGAACTCCATCGATAGGACGCAAACAAAGAATTTATGTTCCAAAGAATCAGCAAGAGGTAATCGACAAGATGTCTTTTAAAACGCAAGTAAGTATGCTCCACTTGTTGAAGCGTTATAAAGGAAAAGCATTGTCGATATGTGAGCAGTTTATATGTTTCCTTATGAAGTTGAATAATCTTCTATTAATAAATACTAGAGGATGAATATCTCCTCATGCCCTACAATTATTTTCATGATAAGAAAGTATTCCTTAAAAATGATTAAAATAATTGGACTATGTCCCTATCTGGGTGATCTTGATAAATATTTTCATGTACATTTATCATAATGATAGTAATGAGAATAATAGGAGCATTTGCATGTTCAAACGTTTATAAGGGTTGTATAAACATATTTAGGACTATTTACCTAATGAATGACGTACACTCATATCTGGTCAATTGATGCCATTGGTAGGGCTTTAGTACATATAGGAGTCAAGTCATAGGCATTCATCATAAGTACTTGATTGCTTCAATTCTATTTTATGAGGATTAGGAAAGTTCTAGACTTAGAAATGTGACTATACAAATAAAGGCAGGATAGCAAACATATTGAATGGAGGATGGTTAGGTCATATAAATATATGTAGATATAGGTTGAAGTTGAAGCACTCCGAAAAGTTTATATAGTATGAGAATTATGAAAGGGTGTAAGGTACAATTAGGTCATTATAAGAAGGATTGGAAAATTGTCGTGAATTACCTAGTTATTGATTTCACGCACTTATGTTGGGATGATTGTATTAAGTATGTACATGAGATTGTAGAGTGGAGATGCTCCTTATCATGTTAGAAAAATACATAAATAGTACTAAGTAAGTACCTCTTGAAATTCTCTGTGTAGGCTATTGACTAAATGTTATTGAGGGAGTTATATTGATCTTACCCCTTGACAAGTAGAAGGTCTGGAAGATGTTTGTACATTATATTGGATGTTATAAATGATGGTTCCAATCTAGAATGTTAGTTATGTGTTCTTACTTCTATGCGTTATTTAAGTTACAAAACACATGATATGGCAAATAAGATGGTTAATATTGAATACGCAATAGATCTTCAACGTTAATGTAAGTGATGTTACATGTGCTATTCTATGATTTCACATCCAAGAGGAATACTATACAAACAATAAGTGGTTAGAAGAGTTGTATGAATGATTAGCAAAGGGTCATCCTCAGGGTAAAGGGTTGAAAGGTATAGGAATTAGCTTTAATTGGTTAAATAGACGTTCTACTATGTGAAATTTTCTATGACTAGGAAATTGTTGTCCTTATTATCTCTTTATGGCATGGGATTGTATAGAATAAGGAAGTATAAATGTGTGACACAAGAACACGCTTGTACCCTTGCTTGTAGTTTTAGAAGGGACGATGGTTATAATAGAAGTATATTTGTGTATTCTAAGTAGTTAATAAGATGCATATGATGAAACTGTAGGATTTTACTTTTGATATATATATTCTTATGATGTTGAGGGGATTACTAATGTGTGTTAATACAAGTAAACATACACCCTGACATGTGCGGTCATACAATAAAGTGGTATGCAGCCTCCTTCATGAAGGTATGTGACTATCTTTATGAAACTATACAAGTATATATGAAGACGATTTATTATTACTTACACGATGTCGACATGTGCAAGAAAAGTCGTATAATTTAATGGGTGCTTGACACAGTTAAAGTTAAGGATTGAGGTGAACTGGATGTAATGTCCATAGGAAGAATGTATTTCAAGGCATTATGTAATCATATTAATTAAGCTAGTGATGTTCATTATTTTTATGCATAGGAGAAAGATCTCCTTACAAATATTTTATTTGTTGTTAACAGGTGAATTAGGCTTATGGTCGAAATTCTGTGGAACCTGTGGAAAGACAAGAGCGTAAATGTTATGCATGGTAAAGTAAGGAGTAAGGAATTAAGATTCACATCACAATCGTTACCTATTTCTTTTAAAAGATGTTGATAATTATTGTTGAACAAAGCACTCGACCCAAATTGGTCAGAGTAATCGTATGGGTACAGAATGTAATATGACGAAATAAATTGATTAAATTGAAAAAGATTTTCTAGACTCAAGCAAGGCGGCTTGGGAAAAATAAATTCCGGGACTCAAGCGGGAAGGCTTGAGGGGAATTGTGTAAAGAATGTTGTAATGGCATTGAAATACTCCCTAAAATCAGGGATTGAATAGCCACTAGGATTCTCGGAGAATCGGCTGGCTGTAAGACCTAGGCAAGCTATAAGAAATGTATATGTGGGAGGCAGGACGCTGCTTAGTATGCATGAGAGAAAGTATTGCTGCGTGAGCACTATGGTGTTAAGCAAGAAATCTCTGAAATAATTGCCGTGTGAGCACTGAGGTGTTAGGCAAGAAATTTTGAAAGGATTGCTGTGTGAGCACTGCGGTGTTAGGCAAGAAACCTCTGAAATAATTGTCGTGTGAGCACTGAGGTGTTAGGCAAGAAATTTGAAAGGATTGATGTGTGAGCACTGGGGTATTAGGCAAGAATTTCCTGGATCAAGTGAATAATGTGTTTGATTAATTTAACAGTTAAATTCTTGGAACACCGGATTTATGTCTGCTAGTAAAAGTGCAACAAAGGCTAAAGGATATCCCATGAATTATAACTATTTTGTTGTAATAAAAGGCTCATTGTATATGTTTCAAAATTTGATTGTGGAATTGATGATAAGTTTTTATGGTTTCTTTGAATTATGGTTTTGTAGTCGAAAGTACAAGCATGACCAATAACGACTTGCGAGAAATGCATGAACAAAGAAGGTCAAAATATAAATAATAAAGCGAGAAAAGGATGACTACCGAAATGAAGACGAATTGCCGAAAAGTATGAACACCGAGGACGGTGTTAATTTTAAGGGGGAAGGGATGTAATATCCCTCTTTACTGCTCCTTGTAATGGTAATTGATTATTGTATGGGTTTCTAGTGAGGAGATCAAGGCCAATGCCCCACCAGTAAGCCTCGTAACTTATGCGGTGAATCTTCTTAAGTTATAAAAAAAAAAAAAAAAAAAATAATAATAATGATAATGCAACCCAACGACAGGATAACCCATCCACTAATGGGAAAGATGTCAAAGGAATTCCAGTTATAATCTCTAGGGGAGACCTTAATGACTAGGAAATCAAGAGGATCTAGTTATTCTAGCACCTCATGCATGGGATACTTGGAACAAAATGTATGGTAACGTTCAAACCTATGTACGATTAACATCTGTTTGCTATTTTTAATATAATCCTAGACAAGACCAACATACGTTTCACACATAGAAAGAAAATTGAAGTAAGGAAAGATACCCTTATATATACTAAGGAGAGACTAAATCATATTCTAGGTAAGAAGGTGATATCTACTTAGTCCAGTTCGATTAAATGACTCCTTGGGAATTAAGGATTATTTCTATAAAATACTTTTGGTAATGAGAGGAATAATTGTTAGGGATATTAATAGTAACCTAAAAATCTAGTATAGCTACACTTGATTTTGGAACAAATGACACTTTAGTTGTGTAGAGATGAATAAATTACCTTTGGAAATTGATTGAATATGGTAAAAGAATTATAAACTTATGTCCATACCCTAGGTGCTATTGTAAACACTTATGGAGAATGAAGTTTATAATATCTCTATTGATATATATATATATGATAGTAGTAGAATCATATAATCCATTATTGAACTTGCGAGTTAAAACTATTAATTTCTTAACAATATATATATATATATATGTATATTTTCTGTATGGAACTCTATCTAAGGAATAAGTTTTAAACTGGTTAGAAAAGGGGAAAATCCCTTTCTAGAACCCTTCCAAGAAAAACAAGCTCGCTATCTCTCAACAACTACTCCATTACACTTTTTAATTTAAATGCGCCGATAGCAGAGGGAACACCCTCGAATTATGGAAGTTGTTTGTTTCCTGCGTTGTCTTTTCTGGATTTGGGATTGGACACATGTAAGTTTTTCTTCGGCATTAACTAACAACCATCACGATCTTCCTGAAGTAATGATGGTGTGATTTGTTTTGTGAACCGACCTTAAAATGGGGTATTTCCTCATAGCATGGGGGACTCTCCAAAGATAGTGTAGGTAAGCCGAGTATAAAACAGTGCGGTCGCAACCAGTAAAGGGGGATGGGATTTCTGCGATGGGAAAATTCCTTTTTCTCTTTAGTAATGTAAGCATTTTTAAATATCTGCGAGGACCAAACAATGAATGGGGAAAAGAATACTACAGTACTTGGATCTTGGAGTTCTGGAAGGTATGACGGCTTCAAGAAAATCTCTACACTGGAGATAGACAGTAAGCGTTATTAACCTCCGCTACATTTAAGGGACGGGTAAGTGTGATTTCACCATTCTCGCCTTGGAATTTTGTGTCCTCGACCGATCTGTTGAGTTAAAAAAACTAGTCGCTTTTTAAGAAGTGGATTCCACTCTGAAAGTTATCTCTCTGTTAATATTTTATGCATAGTCTATTTTAGATCTCGGTGGATCAATAGCGCACTGGCTGGACAAACATTTGGTTCTCAGGAATCATGGCATCCCCTTACGGTTTCTGTAGAAGTTAAATTAAGGTATCTGTAGAGCGTTAGCATTCAGTTTGGAGAGATCTATTTGTCGTCAGGGATCGTGGCATTTCTCCATCTATTTCTTTTGTTGTTCTTTTTGCATTTATGTCTGCTTGCAAATTGAGGGGCGATTTTGATTCTATATATATATAGATATTACTGTTGCGATGGATGGGTAGCTGTGATGAAAGGGAATGGACGCCTCTGTAAAAAGAAGCCCGATCCTAGGTTAGTTAAGGAGTGCCTATATACTGTTCAATCTGGGTATAAGGGACATCCGAGGTTTGTTATGGGAGTCTTGTCTTTCTGCCTGATATTACCATGTATCGATTTTTTTAGTTACATTTTTCTGGGCATGACGGTGATCCGCCTGCGATCTCCCTAAGTCATTGCTGAACTCATTATTTTATACTTACATTTTGACATAAACGTTTCCTTTTGATCTCTGCATTGTTGGCTACCCGAAACGTTTTGGATCCAATAGGCTCACTGTGTTGGGTGCAGCCGGAGTTCTGTTTTTCTATTGTTTTCCTTTTTACCTGCGTGGGGTTGTAAAGAGATATAGCACCCTGAATGGATTCTTCATTGGTATGGTATTCTCATTTGGAGTTGCATGCGTGGAGGCTGGAAGGCATAGAGCCTCTGTAGGGCCTCTATTTCATTGTATTGTTTTATTTTTCTGGCTTATTGCTTAGAAAATCACGAAGCTGGAGATAGCTTGAAACAGAGCATCAACACCCTGTATTTTTCTTTATCCATTTTGGTTGCCGAGGGATCTGTGTCTTTATGACCCCGAGGCCCATATCCTTGGCTGTACGTAGAAGGTTTCGTGGAGATCCCTTTCATTTTCCATTGGATTTATATTTATTTATTGATTTTACTGCGTGAAGGGTAGAGGGTTGGGATGCTCTGGCGGTTATTTTTCTTTAAGTGTGGTAAGTTCCAGTCGTTGTTATTTGCTTATGCTGCAAACTGAAGATGGAAATATCATTTTAATTTAGGCCAGTGCTATATGTTGCCCTTGGGGAATGCATTTTACTGTTGAAGCTTGTTGCAATGACCAATCCTGGTTGGGATGCTCTGGCGGATTATTTTCTTTAAGTGTGGTAAGTTCCAGTCGTTGTTATTTGCTTATGCTGCAAACTGAAGATGGAAATATCATTTTAATTTAGGCCAGTGCTATATGTTGCCCTTGGGGAATGCATTTTACTGTTGAAGCTTGTTGCAATGACCAATCCCGGTTGGGATGCTCTGGCGGATTATTTTCTTTAAGTGTGGTAAGTTCCAGTCGTTTTTATCTGCTTATGCTGCAAACTGAAGATGGAAACATCATTTTAATTTAGGCCAGTGCTGTATGTTTCCCTTGGTGGAATGCATTTTACTGTCGAGCTTGTTGCAATGACCAATCCCTGGGGAAAAATGTACTGCTCTCTGCTATGCTTTATGTCTATTGTATCTGTGTTGAGTAACATCTGCAGACTGGAAGTCCGAGAAGGACCTCAGTACTCATATACTGTCCCTGATTTGTCATGATAAATACTTTCCATGATAACGGTTGAAGAAAGCATAAAAGAAGTAGCAACAATGATGTTGCTGGTTGTAACCACTGAGATGTAAGAAGTGAAATCCCGGATTGTTTATTAATATATGAGATAACATTGCTTTGTGGATGTAGCCCAAGAGGGGTGAACCACCTGAAAACTGGTCTCTCTCTTTGTTGTGTCTCTTTTATGTGTATCTTTCTCGTTATGGTTATTTGCATATAATTGTGTTGCAATGTTAATTATGATGATCACTTGCTTTACGTGCTTTATATGGTTCAATGTTATTTGATATCTTCCATGTGTGTTATTTTATTGACATGTTACTTGTAATATCTTAATATTGTGTTCCAATATTAATCACTTCGGCTGCATTGATTATGCGTATCTTATACTTAGTCATTGAAGGTAAATCACAGTAGCAATTGTTGATTTATGATTGAAAGTCTAAAAGAATGTTTCATTGCTAATAAATTCATGTTGATCATGGTGTGTTGTGACGATCACATAGTTATGGACAATTCCGGAGTCAATTAATATTTAAGTTTTCTACTCCACGGTAAGAACTTCATGACTATGCTTCAAGTTAAAAGGTGATGAGTGATGAGTATTTCAATTTAACTAATTCCAATTGTTATCAGGGAAATGTGTTCAGAATCTTGGTCCTTACTGGAATGAATTATGTATGAAGTTTCATTATTGTTATGCAAATTTTCTAAAATCACTGTTTTACTAACTTGCTCAATTCTGGGTATGTTACATTATTGGCATGGATTGGTTAGAAGACCATAGAGCTTTCATAGACTGCTATGCAAAGAAGGTGTTGTGCCTCGATGACAAGGGAAGGACAATTCAAATCCAAGGCTTGAAGAGGAAGGTATCCCTCCGTTTCATCTCTATGGTGAAAGCTAAGCGGTGCCTAAGACAAGGATGCCAGTTGTTCGTAGTGGAGGCCGTGAGCGATAGTAAAGGACCTTCCTTGATTTCTTACCCAGTACTTTCCGAGTTCAAGGATGTCTTTCCGAAGGAATTGCCAGGACTACCTCCAGAAAGAGAGCTCGATTTCACAATCGAACTAAAACCTGGTGCAGAACCTATCTCAAAAACTCCGTATAGAATGACAACTCCAGAGCTCCGTGAGTTACAGATCCAGTTAAAAGAGTTGCTAGATTTGGGACTGATTAGACCTAGTATCTCGCCGTGGGGAGCACCAGTGATCTTCATTAAGAAGAAGGATGGATCCCTGCGACTGTGCATAGATTACAAAGATTTGAACAAAGCCACAGTAAAGAACAGGTATCCCATACCAAGAATTGATGACCTCTTTGATCAAATGAAAGGTGCGTCAGTCTTCTCAAAGATTGATTTACGATCAGGGTATCACCAGTTGAGGATCAAGGAAGGCGACATTCCTAAGACTGCCTTTCGAACTAGATTTGGGCATTATGAGTTTGTAGTGGTACCATTTGGTTTGACCAATGCTCCAGCTGTATTCATGAGCCTCATGAATGGTGTCTTCCGAAAATACTTGGACCACTTTGTTTAGGTCTTCTTAGATGATATTCTTATCTATTCTAAGAATGAGAAGGAGCATGAGGAACACTTGCAGTTAGTCTTGACATGCTTAAGGGAACATAAACTTTATGGTAAATTATCAAAGTGTTCCTTCTTCCAAAAAGAGATTCACTACTTGGGGCACATCATCTCAGGTGAAGGGATCTCTGTAGACCCAGAAAAGGTAAAGGCCATGGAAGATTGGCCAATTCCAAGGAATGCTCATGAGGTGCGCAGCTTCATGGGGTTAGCAGGCTATTACCGGAGGTTTGTGGAAGGATTTTCTAAAATTGCAAAACCTATTACCACCTTGCAACGCAAGGGAATCCGGTATGAATGGACCGATGAATGCAATGCCGCTTTTACAGAGTTAAAAAGATTGTTGACAAGTGCATCGATCTTGCGGGTACCAGACATGGATAAAGATTTCATGGTATGCACCGATGCCTCGAAGCAAGGACTAGGAGCGGTGTTGATGCAGGAAGGTGGGGTAATAGCTTATGCATCTCGAAAGTTGAAACCTCATGAGGAGCAGTATGCCACGCATGATCTAGAATCGGCAGCAGTAATGTTGACACTAAAATTATGGAGGCACTACCTAGTTGGTAGAAGCTTCACCCTTAAAACAGACCATCAGAGCTTGCAGTACATCTTTACCCAAAGGGATTTGAATGCTAGGAAAAGGAGATGGAGTGAGTTCATGAGTGAGTATGACTTTGGTATCTCTTACATCAAAGGAAAGGAGAATGTGGTGGCAGACGCTTTAAGCCGAAGGCCGAGACTTTTCTCCTTAATTCCCTTGAAGGTTGACTTGAGGGAAAGGGTACTAGGACAACTATTGGGCGATAGTTGGTATCTAAAGGTAACCTCAGCTATTCAGAATGGAAAGAAACGGGAATTGAAGTATGATGGGTACCATCTTGAGGAAGATGGATTGTTGCGGTATCAGGGAAGGATGTATGTTCCTAAGGAAGGTGATATCAGGGAAACAATCCTTAGAGAGGCCCATAGATCGCATTACTGTGCACACCCAGGGGTGAAGAAGATGTATACTGACATGAAGCAACTCTTCTTCTGGCCAGGTATGAAGATGGATGTAGTGGATTTTGTTTCGAAGTGCCTTGAGTGTCAACAAGTTAAGGCAGATCACCATCACCCGGCCGGTCTCCTACAACCGCATGCTATTCCTATGACTAAATGGGAAGTCATTTCCATGGACTTTGTTGTAGGATTACCACTCACATCTATGAGACATAATGCTATTTTGGTGGTAGTCGACAAACTGACCAAAAGTGCTCACTTCATTCCAGTCAGAGACACCTATGATCTGACAGATGTGGCAACGGTATTCATAAACGAGATTGTACATCTTCATGGAGTTCCTAAAAAGATAATCTCTGACAGAGACCCTAAGTTCACCTCCAGATTTTGGACAAGCATGCAGTCAGCATTAGGGACACAGTTGAACTTAAGCTCAGCTTATCACCCCGAGACAGATGGACAGATAGAGAGGGTAAATCAAGTGATGGAGGACATGCTTAGGATGTATGTTATGGATCAATAGACACAGTGGGAGAAATATCTTCCTTTAGTGGAGTTTGCATACAACAATAGTCATCACAGCTCCATTGGTATGCCTCCATATCAGGCATTGTATGGGAGGCCGTGCAGGACACCACTTAGTTGGGACAGGTTAGAGGATCGAGTTTTAATTGGGCCTGAATTAATTCAGGAAATGGAGGAGCAAGTGTTGTAGATTAGGCAGCGGCTGAAGGAAGCACAGGATAGGAAAAAGAGTTACGCTGATGCACACAGATCAGATAGAACTTATGAAGTAGGGAATCGTGTATTTATTCGCATCAGACCAAATAAAAGTACCATTCGGTTTGGGAAGGGTACCAAGTTGTCACCTCGCTTTATAGGTCCATTTGAGATTCTTGAAAAAATCGGACCAGTTTCTTATCATCTTGCACTGCCACCCCACTTGCATAAAACTCATAATGTATTTCATGTTTCTATATTACGACATTACATAGCTGATGAGACTCACAAAATTCATTGGAAGGGATTGCAGGTCTCGGACGAGGGAACCTTCAGGGTCGAACCATTATGTATACTTGATCGTAGGGTTCGACAGCTCTGTAGTCGCCATGTGGACCAAGTTAAGGTCCAATGGGACAAGTATAGCCCAGGGTCTGCTACCTGGGAGGATGCAGAGACCATGCGTCAAGATTTTCCCTCACTATTTCGACCATAACTTCGGGACGAAGTTTCCCGAAGGGTGGGTGTATGTAACGCCCATATTTTGATTAGGCATATTTATTAGTTAGACACACCATACTTTATTTTCTTATATATTCTGTTGAACTCAGCTCGACTGAGTAAACTATATTGGACCTCATTATATGATGTTACTCTGTTTTATGATTTCACCATGATTATGATGTTACTATGTTATGCGGTTATGATGTCATGATTATCATATGATTTCCTTATTTTACGATTGCAGTATATGTTTATATGTTTTCATTAATGAAATGTGAAATATATGATTCGGTACGTGGATACCATCTTCTTATATGAATTATTGAAATGTTATATGTCATATGCATCCATGATGAGCTAAAAAGGTTACATGAAATAAAATGATAACATGGATCAATTGGCGATCAATGGAAAATGCTTTCTATAAATTTGTATTTTGCAAAATACTAACCTACCGGACACAAGGGCTATGGGATAGCCAGTTACTTGATCTGATATATATTGGAAAGGAAAAACATGTTCATACAGTAAACCTTAGCAGCCAAAATGATGATACGATAACACAAATTGATAATCCCGATAGCAGCAAGAATGAGTTGATAAGGGCGTAGCCCCAGTATGTTGAGAGGGATGGATGTGATTAATGAATTATTAGAATGTGATTATTTTACATTTCTAAGTTAGACATAATAGGATAACTATTTTTGGAATGAACGTGATGTGATGGAAAATGGGTTATTACTATTTAATTACTCAATGTGAATCGTAGAATTTAAAATCTCAAGATAAGTGATCTCGACGGATAAGGTAGACCCTTAAGACACGCCATGTCCAAGTTGAAAGGGGTCAAATATTTATATAATATTTTATTAAATACCTTAATAACAATAAATACAAGGTTTGGTGAAAAGACTTGTAATTAATAAACCTTGTCCCGAATGGATAACCTTTGGGTGATAATTCCCACCGTAATAAATACTTACGACCGTCAATCCAAAACCAAATAAATTTTCCATGAGAGTAATTAATTATACATTTTTATAATGAGACGTGGATGAATGAACTAGGGAAAGGAGTAAATGTTTGAGGGGCTCGAGAGGGGGAGTTTGGGGCGGTGGAGTAAGCCCAAGGTCTTCTCGAGGATGGACATGTATATAAAGGAGGAGAAGGTTGAAGGGAAAGGGGGGGAGAACTGGAAGTGGAGAGAAAGGTTGGAGGACAGAAAATTTTAAGGACGGAGAAAGGCTTTGAGAACCGAAGTAAACACTGCTCTCGGGCTTATCAGATTGTGGGCTCGGGGGCTTGGAAATCCTTTGATTTCCAAGGGCCAGCAAGATAATAGCTAGTCGATAGGGTGGACACTTCATTTTGGCTGTCTAAGAGGTTATACAACCTGCTACAACCTACGGTTAGCATCAGCATCAGGTAATTTCCTTGTTATTTATGTTATTTGATTATTATGCTAAAACTTACTGTAAACATGCATAACTTGCTATTTACTGATTTACTAAGTTGTGAAACATATTCTTATGCTGGAACATGATTGTTGAAAAGAAAATATTGATATGTCTGTTTATTTTAAATTACGAATGTAAGGTTGATAAAAACACAACAGTACACTAAATATCATTTAGACACATAGTAATTGTTAGAAATTTACTCCCATACACTTGATAAAGTTTAATACGTAGAAAATTAACTCTGAAATTTTACTTAGTGCTCTGCTATAAAAACCAGAGCACTACAGCTGGAGAGATATGACCATACCATTGCGAAAGCAATATGAAAGAGACCTGAGATCTGACTGGTCTAAGCTTCCAGACTGTATACAAATATTCCACTTGAAATGGTTGATCAATGCACCATTTTCCAACTTTTTATAGATTAACAAACTTCTTAGGCCTCAATCTTGTTCTAGAGTAACAAATTTCTTAGGCCTCCACACTTTCAAGTCAAAAAGTAAGTGTTGGAAGGGGCTTGGGGTTTTGTTGTTCAAGGTAAATCGACGACTTGACCATGCCCATAGTCATTGGTTAAACTATGTAAATTTGTAATTGATAAAGAAACATAACCGTGATTCCAACTGTGAAAGAAGTTTTCAAAAAGTTAAACTATTAATCATATGGAAAAATGTTAGAACATGAAAGACTCAAGGACGATACAAAATAATGATGTTCTACTATGAACTATAGAGAAATCAATAACTAAAGGACATCAAATAGAATAACTTATTTAGTAAAGGTAATGATATTATAATATAATTACATAAAAGAGGTACCAACTTTTTTCAACCTGTATTAATATTCTTTAATGGATTGAGTATCCCACATGATAGCTTATAAAACTTCTCACAACAAAGAAGTAGTTTCATTATGAATGGTAAAAAAATCAATAGAGGATAATAAATAGAAACACTACTATTATAAAACTTCTCACAACAAAGAAGTAGTTTCAGTGTGAATGGTAAAAAAATCAATAAAGGATCATAAATAGAAACACTACTATTATAAAACTTCTCACAACAAAGAAGTAGTTTCATTATGAATGCTAAAAAAATCAATAAAGGATAATAAATAACATAACTTAATTAATAATAGTACGATATTATAATATAATTAGATAAAAAAGGTATTAATGTTTTTCTCGACTTGCATTAATTATATTAACTTTCTTTATTGAGTTAGTATTTCATATGATACTTCTCACAACAAAGAAATATCACTTTTAGACCTACAAACATATTTCTTACATGAACATATATAACATATATATATATCCAATAATAAAACCAATAAATATTTCTGACAACAACATACATAGTGATCCAGAGTGGATCGAACCAAGTGATTGTCAAATTGGATAATTAAATTGGAGAAACATGAATATTCATAGAATCCCATAGATATCCTCCTCTAAACGGCATGGGGACCTTAAAATAAGTCTTTCCTAATTTGCCAACGGCATTGGGACCTTAAAATAAGTCTTTCCTAATTTGCCACTAGGTTTGAAGCAAAACAATTGGATTTGAGAATGAGAGTTTCCTCCTTCGAATTTAAAAAATAAAACTAAACTGTTTGAGCATGATAATGTTACTTTCACATCCTTTCACCCTCTAGGGCATGGCACCATAATTGTGAGAAAATAAAAATAGTATATGGATTGAATACACTTTTTTTTTTCATAAAATTAAAGGAGATGTACCCACATTCCTCATGTCATAATTTTTTCGAACCATTTCTTCATAACCCCTAGTGGCCATTTTTGTCATGCTAGGTATAGTGAAGAAGTATCGGGAAAGCAACATGAGCTATGGAGTTTTTCTAGCAAAAGGGTGCTCTAATATATTGAGGTGTTTGTAAAATCCACATGCAATTATTTATTTTGTATCATGGATATGTATTTATTACAAATTTTAATTAGATGGATGATTAACTGATTGTACACCATTCCTTAGTATATAGTACATCTCATTCCTTGGTTTTCCAAAATGTTTTTTTATGTGTAAGTTCCTTTTATGTTTGTAATAGATTTTGGCCTGAAGGAAAATTTTGGTTGCCATGAAAATAGATTGTCTTTTTATAAGTAGGTGAATTTAAATATGTTTTAAGTTAGTTGAATGGAATAAAATGTAGGTTTTATTCTATTGTGTGCTATGTACATGTGTTGGTTTATGTTGATGTTGAAATAAAAGTGGTACTTCTTATAAATCCCAGTGATACATTTAGAGTGGTCAGATATCTCATGTGATCTCTTCCTTGATCTTTTCTTTCTTATTTCTCTTGAATTGAGGATGATCCCACTTTTCTTTGCCTCTTCAACATCTTTAGGATTTGCATCAAATAGGTGTTCAGGGCCCTTGCACGAAGTTGAGGGGCCGTTTAGATGCAATCGTGCTTTCGTGAAACACGCTAAAGTTTAGTAAAAGGAAAATGTGTGCGTGTTTCTTTGAACTAGGCATGGGCGAGCACGAGACTGCCATGTTAGTTAACACGTAGGATAGGAAATCATATCGCGCAAGCATTATGAATTAAATAATGCACGATCGTTATAGAAATACATAACACGTGAGCGTTATGTATCACTACAACGCTCGAGCGTTATAGTGATCCATAACGCGCGCGCGTTATGGTTAATATATTAAAAGACCAAAAATAGTCTGCTTCCACGTCCACTGTTCATTGACCAAATAAACCAAAATGCTCGAGCTATCAGAGTTTCCAACGTCGACGTGGAGAAGTGGAGTGAGAGTGAATTCGAAGAGAAAGGAGGGTGAATTCAAAGAGCAAGGAGGATTGGAAAGGTAGGAATCCAAAATTTCATCGTTTCCTCATTTACTCAATAAAAATATAAATTTTTATATTGCCCTAAATTAAAAATCCATGTAAATGAAATTCCAAAACTAAAAATTTTAAAAATTATTATTTAACATATGGCAATTCCTCCATACTATCAATTCCCTTAATGAATTTTGCATCCACCTAAGCAATAAGGGATTTGAATCCCAACACCAACTTTTCTTTGCAAATTGGAAAAGAAAAGCCATCCACTATTTGGCTAGTAGTAGGAACTATGGACTATAACCTAGGCTTGTTTTCTAAACTTGACTCAACCAAATTCTATGTTTTTTCCCACACATTCCTTTACCCTAAAAATGTCCAACCAATTCTTGTGAAGCCAACCCAATGGCATGATGGATTTTACATCATCCCCTAAAACCCAAGGGACTAGGTTCCCCTCCTTTGTAGACACTCCGCTTACTTTGTTGCTAAGATGAACTAGCACATATTTTTTGACCTCCTTCACCACCAAGACACTCAATCGATGGATTTGGGTCTTCATACCTAGAAACCGATAAGATATTTACTTCATAAAACAAGCGTAGATCAACCCTCACATTCAAAATATTTCCCCTTCTTAATGATGCAGAGGACTTCAGCACCAAATCTTCCTCGTCATACACTAGATTCTAAGAAAGGAAAGGGCCACGAACATTAAATGAATTAGATACAAAAGAGAAATTTTCTAAGGTAGTGGATGACGAATAACATCTTCTCCAATACCTCGTCTCTAGAAAGGTGTACATAAATTGCTTTTAAGGCCCCCATTGTCTCGATCCTTCAGTATTAATTGAATTAGCAGCTCTCCGCCATCGATCATTAATCGATTTACATGTAGTTGATCCTCACCTTCCACTTTGGTTTAAATGTAGTTGTTATTATAGTATATTGAGATGATATTTATGTTTGTAATGTATTTGTGCTTACACAAAGTTTTTACATTTTTCATTTTTGAGAGATGTCATTATAACACATGTATATGTTTCTAATGATTTTTTTTTTATTTTTTTATTGCAATGACGACCATGGATGCACATTCAGACATCCAAAGTTAAATTGAGAGGCTCGGAGACATTCGAGCCTCAATAACAATTGTTGATGATAGGCACTGTATGCTTTCATCCAATTTGGATGCAATGATAGAGACCTTTAGTAGGTCAAATGGTACACTACAAGATATTGCTACATACAGAGAGACAAAGAGGCAAGAACATGCTAATGGAATTAGGTACAAAGAAGTTAAGAAGCTGAAGATAACGAAACAACATATCTTTTCCCTTTTTAGAGATCTATAGATGGGAGAAATCCTGAATGTAAACAAAAGGAATATTTCTATTGAGTGGGGTACATATCAACCATTCATTGATAATTGGATGGACCGATCGTACGTCGTATTTGATATACCACCACATAACAGCGTAGAAATGCCTCTATATTTTGTTAGAAAGATGTACACATAATTTGTTTTGGGGAAGAATGTTAATTATTTTGATATCTTGGAGTACTAGGGATTTGGGATGGGGATGCCTCAACAACACCCCAATGCGAGGCACATGGATCCCAATCACCCAGTATCTCCACCTCACAGGAAGCTACCTAGGCTATATGTACTACGTGCACATTAGTTGGTGCCACAGATGCAGGAGTCATTCCTACTGTTGGCACATGCAGTTGTTCTCCATAGAACGTATCTTCAAGGTATGTACTAGGAAGGGCCATCAGAGCCACCATCTATGGGTTGATTAGAGCCACCACCTCCCAGTGGGGTAGATCCACCACCTCCCGATGGGGTAGAGCCACCACCTTCCATTAGTCGAGGAGGATCTATTAGTGGCACTAGACCTGCACACCATGAGCACAACAGAGAGCCCCACCCATGCACATTATGTGGCCATCCTTGCTTTGGTCCTATCCAGAAAGATGATAGCTTTACTGGTTATTTTACACAGGTAAGTAAATGGTTAACAATTTAGTGTCATTTGTAAATTATTTTTCCTTACTATACACATATAGAGATTGCTAATATTTTTAATGATTTTAAAACTTGTATTTTCTACAAGAAGGGTGCGAGGGGGAAGACTTTTCCATTGACGATGCAGAGGATAGTCCAGAGGCTCATGCACCAGAACCGTCTGATGTACAAGATGTTGTCATACCTTCAGCGAAAACATTTCACAATGAAGTAACTATTTCAACATGACATTATTTTAATACATGTTAGTTTGTTATCACATGTTACTTAATTAATGCTACACGATATAATATTTACAATTTTCTAAATTGTAGGTTGTAGATCCTCCTCAGAGGGAAATGATTTCATCTAGTGATCTCTCCCTTGGTGGGAATACAAGCGCTAGCGTGCCCATAGAGACACAATGGGTGGCAGAACGTTTCTTAGAATTGATTGAAGTATACAGTACATCGGTATGTATTTCATCATTTTCAGTTTGTTAATGTATGCTATTTCATTGGCCAATGCATTTATAACTACGTTAGTAATTGGTGATTGTAGCCACCAACATCTATATTTAGGAAACAGTCAGCAGTTGCCTCTCCTCATAGTCCAAATGTGCAAAAAGGACAAGTGTATAAGAGAGGCTCCAATCCTAGAAAGGGTGTGGATGTCCTCTATAGCAGACACACGGGAGATTCATCTACCCCTCACCTAACAAGGGTCATTGATGCTGCATTTAGTGTTGCATCTGTAATAGAAACAATTCATACAAAGGTAACTATTTCAACAATTACAATGCATAGTATTTAACCATGTTACTATATTGTTTATTCATGCACGTCTAACTATTTCCCCATTTGGTGATTGTAGCCATTAATGGCAGCACTGCCTGGCCGCTCCGCTCAATCCATTGTTGTGACTGGGTCTCCTGTTGTGGTGAGATGTTCATTAATGACCAAGTATTTTTATTGAATTTACCCAAACATGTTGATCAATGTTGAATTGTTGAATTAATTGAGATATGATCTTTTATTTGCAGAGCACAACTATAGAGAGGCCTTCCATGGCCACATCGCAAGCATCTATACCCCGACTGGATTCGGTGAGTGTTTGTCATAAATAATTTGGCCATAAGTTAATTTTTTAAGTTTGTTAATGGTAGGGTATTAGTGCAGTTATTTGATAAAAATAATGATATTTTTTTGCAGAATCCTAAGATGTAGAGCGATCCTAGGTAGATGGTTGATAGAGGAAAGTCGGGGAAAACCAAGCGAAAGATTGATTTTTGATGTTGCATAGTCCCATATATATGTATTTTGACATACATGTACATTGTTGTTCTTAGGGATACATGTACATTGACAGGCCATTTAAGGTTCGGCTACTTTGCCATATTTTGTATTACAAACATTTGGCTATCAATGCATGATACAATATATTGCATATTTTCTCTTGAGTTTCTACTTGTTCTTGTGATGAGTTATCTCTAAGTTCCACAAATTGATAAATTATTCCATTGAAATTTATATAATTACATTTTGAGCAATATTTATTCTCTTACATTTATTGCATTGATCAAGTTACATCTCACCATTGTGTTATGAAAACATTATCTTAATGGAACAAACTAATAATATCTTTCAACAATTGAATCAACTCAGTATATGCATGCTAATTTGATATCTAATTTTAAATTGTGGTTTTTGTAAACTCCAAGGGTTCATACCCATTGATTAGGATTATGGTTGCAAGGAAAATATATTGCAAGGAAAAAAAAAAGTTAACAAAATAAGTCAAAATATGTTTGAATAACCTCTAACATGTAAAGCATGCTACACATATCATCAATGTAAGACTATGAAATTTTCACAAACTAAGAGGAAGTCTAATAGATGTTACACATTTCATCAATGTTACCGTATTTCATCAAACGATACATACATGAGCATCTATGAAGTTAGGTTGAAGTGTGCCTACTCTAGCATTCTAAAAACAATGGCAAAGTATCAAGCACAATGGAAAGGAATGAATGAACTAAAGTGTAAAAAAATTCATTGGGCATTTATGTACATATGGTAAAATATACAACAAATATACCCTAGTTTGTTCCAATATGATAACCAATAACTGGTCTTGAATTTACTCTCATAAAATTGTCAAATATATAAACCTTATCCTTACTAAACCCTAGTATGTAAGACCGTGGTTTGTGCTTTACCTCTTTCATATTTCCATTTTCCACTTGTCATAATGCAAAAGTAATCATACAGAATCCATGGAAAATAAAATACCTACCTAGTTCAATGATCTTCCTTGATAATGTTGTTTTCTTGAAGGAAAATAAGATGTTCATGGTCCTATGTTTGTAAAAAGAATGGATTATCCTCATATGAAAATGTATTTAAAATTGAATGTACTTGATTGACACAAATGATGATGTAATGGTTGTTCATTATGATTTGAAAATTATTCCCCCATAACTTGATGGCAAAGTTTCATGGTTAATTTGATCTAGAAAATATAACAAGGATCAGAGGGATATCGGCGATGTTCAACATCACCTCCATCTTTTATTTGGAACTTTGAATTCTTAAAAATGACATTAATTACTTAAAATGCAAATATAGTGGAACACTAAGGAGATGTTAAATGACGTGGAACATTGAGGACATAGAAACCTACCAAGGGTGCAGTGTGGTAGGTTTTATTTCCACTGTTTGAATGTCTAGTTCTAGAATCAAAATCAAAATTTTGCAAAGTTGACCGCTATTTGCAAAACTGCACAGTCTCTTACTGAGCAAAACCCTAGTTCCCAAAATGGATCTAAAAGTTGACACCTAGGCCATGGGACTAGAGGAGAGGGGCACCCCTAGTACTATCTCGATGTCCTAAATCCAATGGAGTCGATGGTTTCTCGATCCGAGCCATGTTCATCATTCTATGGATCATTCCAACTCGCATCCCAAAGTCCTTCAGGGACACCATTTGGATACCTATCGGGGGCATAGAATTCCTACTGTGCAACAAAAACGGGTTCCGAAAAGTCCTACAAGTGTGTCTAGGAAGGTTCCAGCTAGGAACGCCAGCCATAAGTCCCTGGTCGATGAATTTTCAAAGTTGACCCCTATGTGCGAAAATTGCACAGTCCCTTACTCCACAAAACCCTAGTTTCCAAAACGGACCTAAAAGATTACACATGGGCCATGGGACTGGAGGAGAGGGGCACCCCTAACACTATCTTGATGTCCCGAATCCAACGGAGTTGATGGTTTGTCAATCCGAGCTACGCTCATATTTCTATGGCTCATTCCAACTCACATCCCAAATGACTTTAGGTAGACCTGTTGGATACCTACTAGGGGTATAGAATTCCAACCATGCAACAAAACCGGGTTTCGAGAAGTCCTTCAAGTTTGTCTAGGAAGGTTCCAGCTGGGAACGCTAGCCATAAGTCTCGAGTCGATGATTTTTCAAAGTTGACCTCTATGTGCAAAAATTGCACAATCCCTTACTGAGCAAAACCCTAGTTTCCAAAATGGACCTAAAAGATGACACCTGGGCCATGGGACCAAAGGATAGGGGAACCCCTAGCAATATCCTGATGTCTTGAATCCAATGGAGTTGACGTTTTTTCGATCTGATCCAAAATCATCATTCTATGGCTCGTTCTAACTCACATCCCAAAGGCCTTTAGGGACACCTGTTGGATACCTACCGGGGGCATAGAATTCCAACCATGCAACAAAACTGGGTTCCATGAAGTCCTGCAAGTGTGTCTAGGAAGTTTCCAGCTAGGAACTCTAGCCATAAGTCCCTAGTCGATGATTTTGCAAAGTTGACCCCTATGTGCAAAAATTGCACATTCCCTTACTGAGCAAAACCCTAGTTTCCAAAATGGACCTAAAAGATGACACTTGGGCCATGGGATAGGAAGACATGGTACATATGGTGCAAATACAAAGTAGGGAGGATTATTGAGGATTTCTATAAGAAGCATTCCTAACTAGTTCACGTAGACTCCATCTTAGGGTTTTTTCTAATTTTTAGTGGGGTAGACACCAACTAAGAAATCCCTCACACAAACAAATCACATATCGATTCACTAATGTATGGTGAAGGTCCGATTTGGGAAACAGTGACAATGAATCATTGATATTAGCGATTGGTCAACGATAGTTAGAACCTACAAAATAGGGTTTCTAGGATTTTGAACACACAGTAGGCTCTAGGCTACACACTAGGGTTTAGAATTCAAATTAGGGTTTAGTCTACAAAATAGGGTTTCTAGGCTATGGGTTTAGAATACAAATTATGGTTTCTTGGACTAGGTTTTTTGGCATGGTTTAGGTTTGTATTGTTATAGATTAGGTTGCTAAGGTTATATTTGTGTTTCTAGGGTAGACTAGATTTCTAAGGCTAGATTAGGTTTCTATGTCTGTGGTTTGGGTTTCTAGGTTTCTAAATTAGGTATCTGAGGATTGTATTTGTGTGGATGATGGATGAGAATCTTATGGTGAAAAAGGGGATGGACGATTCGACCTCTATGGTTGAATGGGGAGGATGGCCCTATTGAAATAGATGTATTGCAACTAATGACATGTCCTTTTAATGCACAATTTTCATTTTGTGCCTCCAATTTGATTTAGGTCAAGTTTCTCAAGGAGATATGGAAAATTCATCCTTGGGCATAATAACCAAACCAAGCAACAAAATTGAATGTTGTAATTTTTGGAAAGTGTGTTTGGGAGAGACCAACATGAGTGCATTTTCCATAAACTCCCATGCATACTTTTTATGAATTTGACCTTTTAATGCAAAATCTTCTTTGCCTCTTAATAAGAAAAACCGTAGTTGGATACGAGTTCCAATAAGATGTTTTTTACTCCACATATGGGTACTAATGCCTTGGCCATGATCATGGAAGGGAAACAATAGACTTAGGTCCTTGACCATGCTTAGAGGAGGGAACCAACAACCTTAGGCCCTAAAGATAACTTCTTACACTCAACCTTCATGAATGTGTCATTGGACCTCCACATAGGACAATGAATGCATTGTGGGGCCTTAGCCATCATCAAGTCATGAAAGAAGTGATTTATGATATTAAATTTTCTTAAGATTAAGGGCATCGAAAAATTCCTTTAACTAGAAAATGAGAAATTTGTAGGGGGTATTTAACATCTAACTGGGATACAAGTTTCAGTAGTAGGTTTTGTGAACTATAAATAAGTGTTGAGTAATAAACATCGTTGGGGGGACAATGGATTTAATTCCGAACTTAACATTCTTGAGCTCAAACACCATGAAAAAATCCCTCTCCAAGGAGTATTTGGAATTCAAGTTGAATATGGACACCATGATCAAGTCTTGGGAATCTTGGATAAGTCTCAAGTCCTTAACTCTACTTGGGGGAGGGAAACAAGAGCATCAAGTATTAAACCTTCCTTCTCATTTGAAAGAACCATTTATGAGTCCCCAAAGCATCACATTAAACCTATATAGGATAATAATCACCTCCAAGGATGTTATTGCCACCATGAGTAGGTTATTTGTGAACCAAGAATGGGTCTCGAGGTGTACCAAGTGTAAGTAAGGAAAAAAGGGGGCACATTCCCTAAGTGAAACTTCTTAGGCTCAAGTTATATGGGTTTTGTTTCCTAAATTCTACTTCTCAAATTCAATATCCATGAAACACACCTAGAATCAATACAATCTTTTTCAAACATGCATTAAGGGGTTTAGAATACACATTATGGTTTCTTGGACTCTTGTGGATATTTGTAGCACAATGGTTTAGATGCAAGTGGATGCACATGAATAAATGAAGTTTTTTTGGCATGCATATAATAGGATTAGGTTGCTATTGTTTTTTTTGGCATGCATATATATTAGGATTATGACTAGGTTTTTTGGCATGGTTTCTAGGATTCTATTGTTATGGATTAGGTTGCTAATGTTATATTTTTGTTTCTAGGGTAAACTAGATTGCTAAGGCTAGATTAGGTTTCTATGTTTGTGGTTTGGGTTTCTATGTTTCTAAATTAGGTATATAATGGTTTTATTTGTGTGGATGGTGGATAAGAATCTTATGGTGAAAAAGGGGATGGTGATGGTTACAACATGGGTAGGAAGAGCACAGTGGTGATGTTCATAGTGACATGGTGATGGAGACAACGACCATGGGGATAGTGATAATGATCATGGATATGGTGATGGTGATAGTGAGCATGAAAATGGGCATGAGGATGCAGATATTATGGTTTACTTATATGGAGAAAAAAAAAGAAAACAAATCCATGACGAAACTTGTGCAATTTATCAAGTTGTACCAAGTCTATGCAATTTATCAAGCTATCAATGTTTGGCTGCAATAGTCAAAATATTAATGTCAATACTCAATGAGACCACGAAACAAAATAATAGCATACATGTGCACCACATACCTATAGCATAGTACACAATAAAACATGCAAACCACATACCATATTACCTACCTATGGTCATTCGACTAGACCATCAGGATCACCTCAAATACCAAGGATTTCCTTTAACCTCTCATGCTCGGAGTAAGGAAATAAGTATCGTGCCTTTGATGAGTTATTCCTTGGCATTGTTTGCAGGTGGAGGTTTGTGCCAATAACTAAGTTTGTATAATGGTATACAATCTCACCTAGTTTATAATCTTCATACGTATACCCTTTTATATTTTATGAGTGGGAAACCTGGTTCAAATATTCACCTTTTATAACCTTTGACCCAATCGGAAAATCATTGGCCTCAGAGCAACGTGCCATCCAATAGTCGGTGCACCATGCATTGCGCCTCGGGGAAACCACTCCGTATATGTTCCATGGAGAAAATATGGTTCCAACGTTTCAGTCAACTAATTAGACACAACATTGTCAAAAATATAAAAAATATACAAAACTAATTAGACACAACTAGTTGTCAACAATATAAAAAATATACAAAACTAATTAGACACAAATACGTGTCAAAAATATCAAAAATATAAAAATATTAGTCGAACTTGGTTGTACGAGATCTAATATGTGGTCATAGTCTGGTGAAATACTTGATTGGTCCTCGTCCAACTAGTATAATTCTATAGCTATCCGTTGACCAGTGGGGAGTGATACATGGTCCCAGCTATCAACCCAATCCGTGGATTCACATTCGTCCCATTCACCACTACTGCATGGAGAACAAAAACATGAGAGTTTCCTTGTCCACATTTCAAGTATAGCATTGTCCGCCATTCTAACTGAATGAAATGCATGAGTTCTTTGAATGGTATTTTACTCATATAACTATGATCGATCTACATCCACCACCTCCCAAAAGTATCTATGTACATGTGCTTTTCTGGTTGAGTGATCTTGGTGCCTTCTTGTTCCCTGCCCCATGACTGAAGCACACCATTGAACGATGGTTTTTGTATCTCGGATGAGTGATACATTTGTGAACTTCATTTCTTGTCTGCATAATGCAGTCTTGATGCACGCACCTTCTCCATCATGTTCACCTTTTCCATGTCCGGTCTCAAAATAGTTGCAAATATGTGGCACCTTGTGCCTTTTGTGGAGCATACACAACCTTTGGAAGACACATGCATTTTTGAATTTCCCTGCACAACCGTTAGACCAAATCCAATGTTGTTCCATCTGTATATTGTTATCTTTTAAAAGTAATTGTAGAACATCTGAAAGCTGTGTTGTACAAAATCCAAGTCGTGACACCTGTCATCACTTATGTAGAAGTGATACTCCTTCAATATAACCCTATTGTCTTCAGTACTATCTTCCCCATGTCTATAGGTGTTATGGACCATTATGATGGCCTGGTTTGAGTGATAGTATTGACTCTTAATCTCATTTTGTGGTTGAAGAGTGTAGTTTTCCGCAAAATAGACCACTGACAGGATAGTCCAAATAAGAAATGTATCCCTACACGTTCTAAACTACTCATCTTTTCAACGAGCCACATGTACATGATTTACATACTGTTGTGTATTTTCAAAGAATTCCTCCATGAAGTCGCAAACCCATACCTAGTAGATCAACAATAAAGACATATATCAATAGATTGTTACATATGAAATTGCAATCTGAAGAAAAAATAGTATTCAATAATGAGACTCATTACCATCCTGAGAAGTGACCAATTGTGTTTTTTTCTTTCATTCCCTCCATCAATATCATACGTGACATATTTGAATGACTGCATGTTCACCTCCTACCTCCCAAGTTCATGCTCATCGGTCACATGTATGCATTTTTTCAATAATACCAATCCACCACACCCTGGGCATGTCCCATCGATGGAAGTTTTTTGATAAAATGTGAAATAATTTGGCCTGCTACACCAAATGCTATGAATAAAATCTCTAGATGACATCGGTGGTTATGTAGCTGAGCATTCTTGCACAAGAGTTTTATGCAATACACGAAAAATATATGTATATGTGTCATAATAGTAACCATACTCAATGTGGTATTGACAAAAACATGTGTTATGAATTGTGTTTATTTTAACATACCATGGTTTGCATTTTTCAAAGGATCTTTGGCCCAAGTTAAATTTGTTATGTTCATTCCTAAATCTCTCATATAATTATGTTTGTGTCATATCAAGAAATTTTTTAATGTGTGGTTCACGATCCTTTGAACAGCTTCTCAATTTTAATACATCGTTTTGGTTGGAAGAATGATTAATGTTGTCATGCCAAAAAGCTTGCACTAATCCCTTTACCGTATCAATGAGCTTTATATTAGACAATGGAAACCTACCAATGAAGGCCCAAACATTTTTGTTACCAGTTTCAAGTTGTTCTCTTCTAACACAATACCTACGAAGTGTCTTCACATTCACATTAGTAATTTTGGAAGTAGGTTTAAGAAAACGAAGTTCCCTAGTGTTTTTGTTCATGATTGATTGTGACAACACATTGCGAGCCACATTGCGATCCTTTGAGCGAGATTTCTGTTGATGTATATGTAACTTCGGAATGTATTTCACCCATGTATTTCATATATGTATTTTATATTCCTATAGAGATGTTATTATTCCTCTATACGAAAGTGTCATCATTTATATCGTAAGTGTCATAACTTATACTTGATGGGTTATTAGACCACCTTGTTGGGGCCGGCCCTGTATAAGTCATGTGGGTCGAAGGGTTGTTAGACCACCCTAGTGGGGGTCGGCCATGTGGGTCAAAGGGTTATTAGACCACTCTATTGGGTGTTGGCCTAGTCAGCATTGTGTTATGTGGTTAAGTCAAGGCTGACCTAGTAAAGGTTATTAGGCAAGTCAAATCTAGTATAAATAGAGATCGGAAGATCTCTAATTGATCATTCTATTCTCTCACTCACACTTGGGAGAGTGGCGCACTTGTGGAGGAGGAGGCTCTACTGCTAAAAGAAGACTATCTCTTGTATTCTAGTTGTATCATTGCTCTATCTATCTCTAAGGAAGTTATTGGGGTTTTTCACCTTTATGGTTTTCCCCAAGTAAACTCTGTGTCTCTTGTGTGCTTCCATTATTGTGTCCATGATATGCTGTAGATTTTATGTCCATGTTGTTCTCTCAGTTAAGATCCTAGATTAGATTGAAGTAAATTCTGAAAATTTAACATGGTATCAGAGCTAGCCTAAAAGAAGGCATGATATGGCATGTATGACACTTGTTGCACTTACAATGTTAGAGCTTGATATAGCAAAAACTAGTCATCGTAGCACTTTCGCTATAAATCCATTTTGACGAAGTTTTCGGATCTGAAACTTTTACAGGTCGAAGATCAGATCTCCATGTACCTTGTGTCTAAAGGAAAACCTCTATTTCTTTGTACTTTGTGATTTATGATCTATACAATATAGGGTTTCTGCCTCTTCCAGATCTGAGTCAAAATCAAGTGACCTTGAGAAAAAGGTCATAACTTGGGCTAGGAAGCTCGAAATGAAATTTTGTAAAATGTGATAGGTAGTACACAGAATGTACTATAGCAGGAAAATGTTTCAGAGGCAGAAGTTGAACCAGTGACATGTGGCATGCTATACAAGTTCTCTCTCTCGTATTATCCCATAAAACGGTCACATTGCGACACTTGGCATAACTCTCTCTCAGAGAATCCAATTGAGGTCAAACCTATCGGGATGGAAATATAGCAGGTCGGGATATCTCAAGAAAAATTTTCAGAGGCCGAAGTTGAACCAGTGACACATGGCACGCCGTACAAGTTCACTCTATTGTATTATCCCATAAATAGGTCACGTTGCGACACTTGGCATAAATCTCTCTCAGAGAATCCAATTGAGGTCAGAACTATTGAGATGGAAATATAACAGGTCAAGCTATCTTAGGAAACTTTTTCAGACCCTGTAGATCAAAAAGTTCAGAGTTACACCAGAAACAATCAGGTACATATTTCTGTCAAAACCGAATTATTTTTTAGCACCTTCATTCATGGCTTCCGGAATTTAGGGCTTCGGAGAAAGTTGGAATTTTTGTAATCAGAGACCACGGCTGGATGCTACTCATCAAAATCGAAATTTAGAGACCAAGATCAAATTTTTTGGTTGGGCAGAAGGCCAGGCTTGATCAAACCCCAGTTCGGGATTTTGATTGGAAAGATGGAAAATTAGGGCTTCTGCAAAAATTGGAATTTTGGAAATCTGTGACCATGGCTGGAAGCTCCTCAAAACAAATCAAAGCTTAGAGCTTTGAATCAAATATTTTGGTTGGGTGAAGCTCCGGGAAACTCAAACCCTAATTCAGGGTCCTCCTTGGTTAATTCAGAAATCTAAAAGGCAATTTCGAGGGGTGAAACTTTGCAGTTTTCAAATTCTGAATATACCAACTTGATCGGCTCATCAAGGCGCATATTTCTATCCTTTCGGAAGTTTGAAATTAAAAGTTTGAATTTTTGGGGTTTCTTTGACAAACCCTAATCCAGCTCCAGGTCCAGTTCTTGCAAATCAAGTGGATTGGGTTAATCCTAGAAGAATATGGATTGGTCACCTACATAAAGTTCTTGTCTCAGAGGGAGATGAGGCTAAGGCCTTCCATAAGAAGATTACAAGCAATCTTGACAGGCATGGCTTACAGGTATGTTTCATGGTTAGTTTATCATATGTTTGTCTTCATATCATTACAGTACAATCTTGATTAATTACTAGACTTTTCGTATCACCTTAATAGAAGATATTCATTGATTAAGTTTTTGACACTTATGAATGTACTAATGCATTGTGATGTTGTATGAGGTTTATGTTGTTCGCTAACATAAAAGGTACACCAAGAAAAACAAATCATGTTCTACTTCAAGAACATATGATCATGGTGACATGAAGACAAAGATTCATCCATTGCCATGGATCACTTAGAAGATCTACTTACGAGGTATGTATAAGTTGGTTCTACAATGGATAACTTATGAGACATGTAGGTTACTAGCAAAAGTCACTGAAGAGAACCAGAAGACATTATGTGGGTATGTTAGACATAACTAGCTAGCATGTTAATCTAGGTATGTTTTTCCTATATCAAGCTAGAATCCTACTTTGTGTTAGGATCTTATATTGTTATGTTGTTGATAATGATTATTCATGAAGTCATAGGTTTGAATAGTCATGGTTGTATGTATATTGTGTGTCTTACCATAATTGATGATATGACTAACCAGAAGAATCATGAAGTTATAGGTTTGAGTAATCACGGGTTTATGCATTGATGATTTAACTAATGAAAAGAGTCCTATGATCAAATAAGAATATGCATGAGTAAAAGAAGATTTCCCTGAAACCATGAATACTAATGTTTATTATCTGTGAATGATCATGACTATACATGCTTAAGATTATTGTGTTTTGATAGTATTAAGAATATACTAATGAATGTATGATTATATATGAGACCTCAATGATAACACAATAATGATACTAATAAGCATGCATAGTGATTAAGGATGGATATAAGTTCAAGGACAGGAAATCCAGGAAGCAAAGATCAAGAGGGAGGACACTCTAGTTGTTCCTGCAAGGAAGCAAAGATCAAGAAGGAGCACACTTCAGTAGTTTCTGCAAGGATGCAGATATTCAGAGGGAGTTGACCACTTCTCACAATCCACATCAGAATGGAGTTGCGGAAAAGAAGCAAATACTGAGAGGGAGTCAACCCAACAAACAAATAAAGATAAGTATTTGAATTGTCATTACTTGCATATTTTATTGTTTAAAAAATACGGTTCAATAATGTATATACTGATGTTCCTAGAATTAGGTTGTGTATTATGCATATTAGAATAGTTGCATTGATGAACTATATACTACTAATATACATGGGTAAGTGGCCTATGGCACTGTAAAACATTCCATTGCTACTTATCTAGAATGAAACCTCTTTGCTGACATGTTGGGAGTTGTGCACACTCTTAACAATGTTCTGGTAGAGATTGGAAGGCATCTAGAAAGTTACGGGATATGGATAAATGTTGTATTGAAGCATTGGCTAAGATAATTGCATGACTGTATGACATATTTCATTATGTGTAAGATTTTGTTCTGAAAACTACGAGATGTTTTCTAATCATGCAATTTAACTTGTTGTGTAGGAAAGATCGTATACCATCACCTATAAAAGAAGGACTACAACATTTGTTTAGCAACAAAGTTATCCATTGAAAATATTGAAAATATTGAAGTTCCCATGATCTGGGAAGAATGCCATGATCGAGGAGTACCAGTCGATCATGAAGATGTTTGGGATGCAGTCCCAAGACCTGAAGGGGAGTCTATAGTGACTTACAAGAGGATCTACAAGAGCAAGCATACTGCAGATGGCAGCATAGAAAAATACAAAGCGAGTGATGAAGTAGAAGATACACCAGATAGATTTCAAGACAACTTTCTTGAATGGTGTAGTCAAGGAAGTATATGTGAAGCAGCCACTTGGTTCTAAGACACATGACAAGGAGCCATATATGTACAGAACTTAGTATGGTAGGATAGACAGCTTTCTATCTAGTTTGGGCTTTACCAAGAGTAAAGCGGATTCCAACCTTCACTACAAGGTTGAGGAAGGCAATCCAGTGATACTACTTTTGTATATGGATGACCTGTTTATTACAGGTGAAGATAGATTGATTGCCGACATGCAGCGGAAGCTTGCTGCTGAATTCGATATGAAGAACTTGGAGATGATGCACTATTTGTTTTTGGCATGGAAGTGTGACAGAGTGCAGATGGAATCTCCCTTCGATAAGGGAAGTATGCAGTAGAAATCCTGAAGAGGTTCGGGATGATGGACTGCAAGGATATGGCCACACCTATGGCATCGAACCTGAAGCTTCTATATGATGCTTCATCTAATCTGGTTGATGTCACGATGTATCGTCAGATGATTTGGTCCTCTATGTACCTGAAGAACACGAGACTAGATATTAGCTTTGTGGTGAACACATTGAGCCAGTTCCTGACGGATCCGAGAGATGTTCACCTGGTTGTTGTAAAGCATATTCTGCGGTACCTAAAGGGTATGGTTGATTATGGGCTCAAGTATGATGCGAATCAAAAGTTTAACCTGCAGGGTTATGTTGATTCAGATTGGGCAGGCAGTGCTGCAGATAGGAAGAGCACATCTGGGTGCTGCTTCATTATGGGATCAGGTGTGATCTCTTGGTTTAGCAGGAAGCAGTCCTGCGTAGCACTGAGTACAGCAGAGGCAGATTATATTGTAGCCTGTTCAGCTAGTTGTGAGGCAGTATGGCTTCGGAAGCTACTGTCTAAGTTATTTGATCTCCTGTTGGATGCTACTGGTATCTTTTGTGATAACCAGAGTTGTGTGAAGCTGTCTGAGAACCCAGTGTTTCATGACAGGTCGAAACACATAGAGATCAAATATCACTATATCAGGGATATGGTACAGAGAGGAGCTGTGAAGCTCCTGTATGTTGCGACGGATGAGCAAATTACAGATGTACTGACGAAGCCACTTGCCAGGGTGAAGTTTGAGTACTTCAGAGAGAGGCTTGGTGTTCTTCGGATTGAAGACACTTCGAGGAAGAAGTGATAGACACATTTTCAGAAGCCATTCCAAGCATGTTGGAAGGAGGATCCTTCACATGGTTGTGGATGTAAGCACTGGATGATGAGCATCAGGACGATGCTTCAGTTACTGCTCTGTATATGAATCAGGAGGATGCTGGATAAGATCCGTTGGATCATTTATATGTATATGTATGTACGCATCATGTTGCATGCTGGATATGATCAGTTGGATCATTTACATGTATATGTATGTACGCATCATGTTGGATGCTAGATATGATCAGTAGGATTATTTGTATATGTTTTGTATATGCATCATGTTGGATGCTTGGACCATGTATCTATATATGTATCAGGTGGATACTGTGTATGATCAAGTAGATCATGTATGTTGATATGTATCAGGTATGATCAGGTGGATCATGTTTTTGTATTTGTATCAGGTATGATCAAGTGGATCATGTTTTTGTATTTGTATCAGGTGGATACATTGTATGATCAGGTGGGTCATGTATGATGATATGTATCAGGTAGATGCTTGGTATGCATCAGGTAGATGCATTATATGATCAGGATGATCATGGATGATGAGCTTCAGGATGTTTCTCCAGATGACACGCAGCAGGATGTTGCAGTGATGATGATCAGGATGATCATGTGTACATCAGGATGATGTATGGTGAGTATCAGGTTGATACTCTATGGCCGTGGATAGGTTGTGCAGATAAGCATATAATAGCGCCCTGGGAGGTTTACAGATTCTCTTGCTAGGTTTTTCCACTGGCATATAATAGCTCCCTGGGAGATTTGGAAAATGCTCTTTCGAGGTTTTGCTTTGGGAGGACATATAATAGCGCCCTGGGATATCTGCAGATAGTCTTGCAAGGTTCTGCCGCTGGCATATAATAGCTCCCTGGGATATCTGGCAGATGCTCTTTCGAGGTTTTGTCCTATGGAATATAATAGTGCCCTGGGAGATCCAATAGGTTGAGATGTGTGCTCGTAATAAGTCTTGGGATGCTCTTGCAAGGTTTTTCCATGACCACATGTAATATCACCCTGGGAGATTCGATAGGTTGGGATGTGTTCCGGTAATAAGTCCTGGGATGCTCTTGCAAGGTTTTGTGGTGACCACATATAATAGCGCCATGGGAGATCCGATAGGTTGAGATGTGTGCTCGCAATCAGTCCTGAGATTCTCTTTCGAGGTTTTTTGGTAGGGTCACATGTAATAGCTCCCTAGGAGATCTGATAGGTTGGGCTGTGTGCCCGTAATAAGTCCTGGGATGCTCTTGCAAGGTTTTGTGATGCACGTAATAAGTCCTGAGGATTCCACAGTATGGTCAGTGATGATGAGGACCTGCAGGTGGTGGGCCTACATCCAGTATGAAAAATGACTGGCTTTGTAGAACTTCCTATGACAAGTAGATTCAGAGATTGATTGAGATAGCAGCAGCAGTGACGATGACGATGATTTGAGGATGATGATTCGCTGATGATGATCCAAAGAAGAAGACTTGTGCTAGTAGACCTGTGTCGACAAATGCCTTCCTAGTTAAGAGGGAGTGTTGATGTATATGTAACTTCGGAATGTATTTCACCCATGTATTTCATATATTTATTTTATATTCCTATAGAGATGTTATTATTCCTCTATACGGAAGTGTCATCATTTATATTATAAGTGTCGTAACTTATACTTGATGGGTTATTAGACCAGCTTGTTGGGGTCGGCCCTGTATAAGTCATGCAGGTTGAAGGGTTGTTAGACCACCCTAGTGGGGGTCGGCCATGTGGGTCAAAGGGTTATTAGACCACCCTATTGGGTGTCGGCCCATTCAGCATTGTGTTATGTGGTTAAGTTAAGGCCAACCTAGTAAAGGTTATTAGGCAAGTCAAGTCTAGTATAAATAGAGATCAGGAGATCTCTATTTGATCATTATATTCTCTCACTCACACTTGGGAGAGTGGCGCACTTGTGGAGGAGGAGGCTCTGCTGCTAGGAGAAGACTATCTCTTGTATTCTAGTTGTATCATTGCTCTATCTATCTCTGAGGAAGTTATTGGGGTTTTTCACCTTTATGGTTTTCCCCAAGTAAACTATGTGTCTCTTGTGTGCTTGCATTATTGTGTCCATGATTGATATGCTGTAGATTTGCTGTACATATTGTTTTCACAGTTAAGATCCTAGATCAGATTGAAGTAAGTTCTGAAAATTTAACAATTTCTTGCCAATTGTACTAAATTCATTTACTAAACTTTTAACAATATGAGAACTTGGTTCTAACTTTTTGGTCATCTTTATCCTTAACGTTCTTCTAACAACAACCATAGACCTAGATTTTAACAATGATAAAAATAATTTGCACTTGTCCCCATCACATTTAGAATAAAGAAATTTATCAAGTATTTGTCAAGTTTGATAAGCAACAACACGTTTAGACATCGTACCTTCAAGTGAACTAATGAGAGTTTCATCAACCTGTATACATTTCATAGTTCTTCGGCCTATAGCTACTAATGGAGGTAAGGGTGTTGGAACTGGAGCATGTACAACATCACCAAGACATTCCGGCATTTCTAGGAGCCTCTTGTCTTTCATTCTCTTGTTGGTAGTTGGATGTGGGAAATTGGACTTTCTCTTGGATGGTCTCCATAACATTTGCTTCTTTCATTGTAAATCCTTCATTCAATGCCTCCCTAACTTCGTCGCTTGTGAAACCACAACCCAACAAGTCATTCACTACCATAGTCTGAGGCAGGGTATTTTTTAAGGATACTAATAGTCTACCTAAGTATAGTATTCTAGGCGATTATTTTGGACTGAAAAAATCATATATATAGATAGGTAGGTGAAAATTAAATATGAAAACATGCAATTTACTACTGAAATTTGTAAATTTATGCGAATATTACACTAAGAAAACATTTTTTATGTTTGCATAGGTGATATTAGAGAGTAAAAATGACCAAATAATGAATTTATTTTTTGGAAAAAAGCCCAAAAAATAGCCAAATGGTGAAATTTTGCCCCTAAAAATTACCCTGGTCTGAGGTTGACTTGATATGGAAATTGAAACATCCCCCGATGAGAAACTATATTTTACTTATTGACTAGTGCCATGGGGTTCTTGTTCATCAAATGTTGTTTAAATTGAGGGCCCCTCTAGTGAATTTTTCCGTTTTTCTTGTCGTTGATGGGTAGGAATGACCATGGCATCATCTACGGTTGGAACTGGATGAGTTTCCATGGAATTCTTTTGATTCCACATGTCCAATCTTTTATTTTCTCTAACTTCTTCCATGGTTTCTTGATGATTCTCTTTCCTTGTCGATTTCCTTTTTCGATTGCGTGAATTCCCCATGACCACAATGAGAAATACTAAGAAAATAGATTCTATAGCTATGCTCAACTAGTCAAATATCCAAATTATTTCTAAATTGTGAATATAGGTTCTTCAAGCTTGCTCAATTGTGAATATAGATACATCCTCAATTGTGAATATAGATACTTCCTCAATTGTGAATATAGATTCCTCAAGCTTGCTCAAATGTGAAAGTAAATTCTACCTCAATTATGAATATAGAAAATTCTTCATTTGTGAATATAGGTTCTTCAAGCTTGCTCAACAGTGAATGTAGATTCCTTTTCAATTGTGTTCATATAGATTCCTCAAGCTTGCTTGAAATTGTGAATGTAGAATCCTCTTGAACATCAAAATTGTGAATGTAGAATCCTCTTAAAGCTTGCTAATTGTGAATGTAGAATCCTCTTGAATCTTGCTAATTGTGAATGTAGAATCCTCATTTCCCAATGCTAACTGTAGAATCCTCTTCAACCTTGCTGATTGTGAACATAGAGTATCAAGCTTCCCCAATTGCCTTGATTGTTGATTGTAATAGAGTATCAAGTTTTTTTGCAGGGTTGTCAGAGAGACAAAACGCAAACTTCGGGTATGAAATAGGCGGAGTATTCTGCTGAATTTTTGCAAAGACAAAACGCTCTAGTGTTATGGATACACAAAATGCGCTAGCGTTTCTTAAAACTATAACGCGCGTGCATTTCTTCAATGTTAAAAAATTCCTAGGCAATTAAGATGTTTGGTGCACAGCTAAATACCGACTAGTGGCCAAAAACATGCAAGTGTTTCTTCATCAAATAACGTGTGAGTGTTTCTGCATTCAAAAATGTGATAGCGTTATGGTAATCTACACAATTTGCATTTTCATCAAAACCTTATTTAATAGTTTCTTCCTAAGAAAATAAATTTCCTTTATTTTCCTAGATCCCTACTTATCTTGAAAGGTTTTGTGCTTCATGTTCTATGGGTTGGGAGGTTAAATAGGGATTTGGTGTTAGGGGCTAAGGGGTCAAGGGGTTTGGCGCAGGGTAATTTTAAGGGTGAAATTTCGTCAATTGGCTATTTTTCAGGCTTTTTTTCAAAAAATAAATTCACTATTTGGTAATTTTTAGTCCCTAATATCACCTATATTTACATAAAATGTGTTTTTTTATCATAATATTCGCCAAAATTTACACATTTCAGTAGTAAATTGTATGTTTCATATTTAATATTCGCCTACTTATCGATATACATGTTTTTTCAATCCAAAATAATCGCCTAGGATACTATACTTAAGTATAATATTAGAATCCTTAAAAAATACCCTGGTTTGGAGTCAAGGGGCTTAGGGGTTAGAGATGGGGGGTGGTTAGTGGTAGGGGAAGGGGGATTAGGGGAGAGAGAGAGGTGGGGGGCAATAGGAGAGAGGGAGAGAGGGGGGGTTTAGTTCAAGGTAAGGGGATAGGAGGGGGGTTAGCGAGGGGGAGAGAGAGAGAGAGTGAGAGAAAGGGGGTTAGTAATGGTTAGGGGGGGGGAAGAGGGAGAGCGAGAGAGATATGAGACAGTTTTATTTGTAGGGAGTGAGAAAGAGATATGGGAGGTGTTGTTAGAGGTAGGTGGAGGTGTAGGGAAGAGAGAGAGACTGAGAGAGGGGGTTAGTAAGGGATAGGGAGAGGAGGGGAGAGAGATAGAGAGGAGAGGGTTTAGGGATATGGGGAGTAGGAGAGAGATAAAAAGAGTAGGATGGTTAGGGACAGGGGATATGTTAGGGAGAGGGAGAGGGGGTTTAGAGAGAGAGAGAGAGGTGTAGAAGTAGGGAATACATAGTGAGAGAGGGGTTTGTAAGGGTTACAAGGAGGAGGGGATAGAGAGAGGGGGGTTAGGTGTATTGGTAGTAGGAGAGACAATAAAATAGGGGAGGTGGTTAGGTGTGGGTGGGGGGAGTGGGGTGGTTTAAGGGGTTATAAAGAGATAGAGAGGGAGGAGGGTTTCAAGGAGTTAGAAGAGAGAGAGGGGTGGGGGATAGGGGTTTGTGGAGGAGTAGATAAGCGATAGAGAGAGAGGGGGTTAGTAAGGGTTAGGTGTAGGAGGGGAGAGAGTGAGTGAGGATTAGAAGTGACATGATTAGGAGAGAGATAGAGAGAGGGGGGTTTAAGAGTGGCGGGGATTAGGGAAAGGGAGAGGAGGGGTTAGAGAGAGAGAGAGAGGAAGGTGGTGGGTATGGACGTGTTTTCAGATAGACTAGAGGGGCGGGGGTTATGATTAGTTGGAAAATGGGCTTAGGGGTGGGGGTTATGAGTAGGTGGGAAAGGTTTAATTGTTTCTAGGGTTAAGGGCTTAGGGATTTAGGGATTTGAGCCTTTTAAGTAATATAGGTTAGATTGTTTAGGGGTTAGGTTTGGACTAGGTATTAGGAGTTGGGGGTTGTGGGATTATAGATAAAGTGGCTAGGGGGTTCAGGGGTTAATTGAGTTAGTGTTATAGGTTTTATGAGGTTAGGAAATAATGGTGAAGGGGTTAAAGGCTTAAAGGCTTATAAGGGGTAAATTAAAGCTTAAAGAGACTAATGCACAATCCCAAGCAAGAATGTCAAAGCTGAGAGAGGAGAGATCAATATAGAGGGAAAGATCTCAAGCAAACATAGAGCTCTCATGCAAACGAAGACCACACATGCAAATGTAGAGCGCACATGCAAATGCAGGGCATACTAGCACAAGGGAGGTCACACATGCAAACTTAGTGTAGAGGTAAAGAATTATTTTACCTGTATGAGGTAAAATAGAGATTAGAGAGCTAATGGTTAAAGGATTACAAGTAAACAATTAAATTACTTAAGGGGTTTAACAGTTTGGAATTTAGGGGTAAAGGGATTAAGGACTCTAGGATTAGGGGGTTAGGTTTTAAGAGGTTAGGAATTAAGTTCTAAGGTGTTAGAGTGTTAAAGGATTAGGGAATTAGAGGATAAGGGAAAAAGTGAGGGGAGAGAAAGGGTTAATTAAGAAACTAGGTATTTAAGGAGTATTACGTTTATAGGTTAAGGGATTTAGGATCAACTATTAATGGGGTAAGGTATTATGTGTTAAGGGATTAGGTGCTTAGGGGTGTATGGATTTAGGAAATTTGAGACCTCACACTTATGGATTTATGCCTTTAATTTTCCTCCCTTATCATTACTCTCCCAAACTCCTTAAATTTATGTCCCTTGCCCCCCCTTTTGTATCTCTCTTCTATCTCTCGCCCCCTTTATCTCCATTCAACACTTGAAAAAAAAAAAATTGAAGTTCATAACGCGCGCGTGTTATGTGGATAATAACGTTTGAGCATTTTGTATATACAAAAACACGCGTGTGTTTCTTCTAACACCAAGCGCGCCAACCAAAATATTTGAATTTAAATAGAACGCGTGCGCAATGCTGAGCACCTAATAACCCCCTCCTCCTGCGCTCGTGTGTCAGCTAGTCCTATGTGGTTGGTTCGGACTTACCAAACATGTGCTACGGAATTTACTGAACCATAGCTAATTAGGCATTTTCACCATTTTTCTCAATATGCATGTTTTTCACCGCTCTCTACAGCATGACATACATGACCAATATTGACAAAATTTTAGGTATAGATAGCATTTTTTATGTAGGCTCCAAATATGTGATATAAAAAAAATATTGATTTTTCTATTTGTTTCCTAATTTTCTTGTGTAATCACTCCTTAAGTCAAAAAACATGTTGTTAGTGTTTATTCTGTAACTTTTTCATTTCACAACCATTTTTAAAAAAAATTGTATGTTGCACTAGTAGACACCGACCTCTACATGCTGTAAAAAATCTAAGTCGAAATAACTGCATTAAGACCTTCAAAGGATGCACCCACATTTGACTTACCGTTCTCCAGGTTTGATCACTTACATAATTAAAAATTAAACATTTATTTTTGGAAAAATAATGTTGCACTAGTGCTACAGTTTCTATACATGTCTACCAATTTTTGTATCCTGAAACCATCATTTAGGAACTCAAAGGATGCACCCACAAAACATATACCTTATCATTTGCCAAAAAAATAAAAAGTGACTATTAGAAAAGATGAAATTCGACATATTTATGTAAATTTTCAATAGTTAAAACTTATATTTTGGGAAACATGACTGAATTTCTCACATTTCATCTTTTTTACTCAATGCAAAATATCTTGTGTAAGTATCTCAAAAAAACCAACTAAGTTGAGGGATGCCTGATTTTTCAGCTTTCTATTGCATCTAACGCACCAAAAGTGACCCTCATTAGCTTGCACATGCTCTTTAGTTGATTTTACTAAACATCCTCTTGTTTTCTTCTCTATAACTCTATATATCCATCCTAAGACCCCTTACAATCTCCACAAATTTTAGTGGATAATTTACATTTACTCTGTGCCCATTTGGTTTTGTTGTTATATTTCCCATACTAATTTCTTGAACTCTAGCATCTTCTTCATGACTATAGGAAAACTCCCTTTCTCCATTCATAATCTTCTATACTTTCTTTCTAGTTCATGTTTTGTGATTAATTATAATAGCAAGCTAGGTCTGCAATGTGTTTATATTTTAACACTTACTAGACAAACTTTAATTCAAGAACTCAAATAAAAATTTCCTCACACAGACACGCACATATATAACACTTAATTGGCATTTCTGTCAATGGGATCTACATGCCTCTCAATCCTGTTTACTTTTGTTCATACTCACGGTACCAAATATAACCTTTTAATTTATGTTGGTGTGGACAAACTATCAATGTGGCATGACATGAGGATGCCATTGCGGAAGAAAGTACCAATGTTCCATTGTTGTACCAGGCCAAGTCATTTATTGCTTCTGCCCAGTCATCACAACCTACATAGTATCCTTATTGCCTCTCTACTTTGATCGCCAAATTTAGACTATTGGTCGTTGTTTCTTTCCATATTACACCTTGATTTTTTACCTTGACAATTATTATTAATTTTATCAACGTGAATGATTATGATCACTTGATCCATTCTACGTGCACACGTCATAGCCATTCATAGCATAGGAAGCTCCAACGATTCCCTGATCACTTTTATAAGTGCGAATGGTTAGATCTTTCCAGTGAAAACATTCCCACTTAATCTTAGATTTCTATGGAGTACCCTCTATTATAATGCTCGATCACTTCCAATTGGCCTGAGCGATCTCGATCAGCATGATTGGATTTGTCCGCATCGCTAGTCCACATCATGTTCACATGGTTGGTCCATGTCAGATCCATCTCTACTTGGGTAGAAAAGTGTCAGTGGTATTTTATTACCAAAAGTGGTAATGAATCGGTGGAAATCACTTTCTAAAAGGTTCTTCTTGAGGGCATCTCCAATTAGAAAATTTATATAAATGTTTTTTAGTTATATAAAATATTTACATCTCAAAAAAATTGAATGCTTCTAAGCTTCCTTGGTGTTTTCTTGGTTAGTTTTAGGTGAATGACTTTACCGAGCCACAATTTTTTTAGCTTCTCTAGCATTCTATTGGAAGAACGTGAGAGGGTGAACGAACACTCTACTACTCGAATTCTCTAAATTGGTCAAAAAATTGAATGGTTCTAATAAATCTAGATTTAAAATAGATTCATGCTATTGATTACACACAACTAATATATGTGAAATGATGTATATGTAATTACATTTAAAACCAAGTATACACACTACTTCTTGACTTATATGTTGTTGAATCTAAAGCAATGTAATTCTAAGAACTTACAGACCACCCCACCCAACAATTAAAATAACGATTCACATATTCTAAGTTGAAGTTAATAGTTACATCATTGCATGGATTCCAAGGATTGCTATTGATAATCCAATCATAAATGAGTGTGAGCTATTCACATCATCTCACTTTGGCGTCAAAATTTGCATAAGTGAAGAAATAAATACATGTGAAAATTGAAAGTTAAAAGACATAAGAAAAAACGAATCTTCAAGGATTTTCAATGATAATACGCTTGGCGTTAAAAATTACATTACATCAGTGAAGGAATTGAAAATTAAAAGATATGAGAAAAAGTAAACCTTAATTTTCATATAGGTAATGGAAGGAACTTTATGGGTAAATTTTTAGTTATTAAGCAATTTACAAGTCAAATACTATCAAACTGAACCTATATTTATTAAAAAAAGATATTAGTTAAAATGTTTAAATTGTTAAGAAATGGATTATATCCATCAAATTTAACATGCCGATTGGATTAAATTTCGAACTGATTCTAACTATCAAATTCGACGCTTGATTGAATTGAGTTTCCCAACCCGGCCCGGTGACGGGGTTGCCAAGGTTGGTAGAATATTCATATTTTGCAAAGTTTGAAATAACAGGAGTCTCTTTGGTGTTTAAAGTTTCCAATAAGGTAAATCTTATGAACAATGATTAACAGTATGGAGCTTCCACGAAGGCATATCTATTGAAGTAGTTATGAAGTATATGGCAAAGTATTTATTGGGAAAATATAATAAGAAGTTGTAGAGCAAAAATTTACAAAATAGTAGACATGGTAAACATTGTGAAAATATTGAAAACTTATTAGAAAAAGATTCATGAAACATAATATAGAAAATAACATTACATGTAAAATACAAAGTTGTCGAAGTATAAAAGTAAAATCGCTATTCATATATAAAAGTAAATATCTAATAAAATATTTTTATGCAGATCAGGTTTTACAGTATCTCATTGACACTTATAACTTTTTACACTTGTTTATCTCAAAACCATACTAACACCGGTTAACAAACTATTTGTTGGATGCTTAGTAATTAATCCACATTATTCTCCAGTATCCTTTTGTATGAATTGTACTGACCCTTACAAATAAACAAAACACGAACAACATGTGTAAAATAACAATATCACTACTGATGTACAGCAACATTCTTAGTTAGGAGGACCATAAGATGTAGCTAATAATAATAACATATAATCAAATCCACTTCAACATGAAAATAACTAAAAATAATCATTCTTCTTGTAAACTGCCAGGGTTTAGTTCCTTTCAATAACTAGACGAAAGGCAAATAACAGTAATCAGAATTCCACAGAAGAGTTAGTGACAAAAATTACCCAAAAAAACATAGTTGTTTATGATTTTTTCATAGAGATTGTGTGCACAAAATATCATTCTTATCTAATTGACATTTGTAGTATGATTCTTCACCCTTTTTTTCAATTAATAGCCCATCAAAATTGCACAAAGGGTTAGTTAACGCCATCTAAACATAATAGCCCATCTAAACATAATCAAAATTTTGAACATTTAAATTGAGTTAACGCCATTTTCTCATAGCAACTGAGCTGGAGAACTAAATATAAAGGGTTAGTTAACACATCAGAACATACTGAAGTGGATGTTTAATTATTTCTAGGATCAGCATAGATTCATTTAAAACTAGGATTTATTAAATTTTAAATTATTAAATATATATTTTATGTAATAGTTGTGTTTATTAATAGAAAAGCATTAAAATAATAATTTTATATTTTTTTAATTAAAAACTTAGTAAATTTTTTATTGTTAAGAATGTAACTTATAAAAAATAATATACAAATAGAACATAAACACAATAAACATTAACTTATATCTTCATATCATCAACTATATATTTGATTTGTTACATATGTCATTATTTAAAATGTTTTTTTTTTAAATAAATTTATGAGGAAAAACTAAATCAGTTCAAATATTTGTGTTTTAATAATTTATATCAAATATATTTTTATTTTTGTTCAAATGTAAATCTATCTTTAACTAATATATAATATTAGCTTAGATCTATCTAAAAGCATTTGTGATAAGAATTTTTTTAATTATTTTTATTTGGTTTTCATTTTTTAATACACTTTTTATTTTTGGTATATAACCTTACATAATTACATAAAATTACACATCTCTCCCATACTAGATTGTAAACACCTGGCTACTCTAGGTGTAATTAATTTATATTTTTTTAAACTTACATGTAATAACTAAAATAAGAATTTATAATTCACTCAGCTATAAAAATAACTATATTTATATAAAACTTATATATCATGAATGCAATATTCTCATTTATAGATTATCTCTTAAAGTAAGGTAACTAAACTAATATTACTAAAAATATAAAGTAATTAAAAAAATTTATATCTACTTTTAAAATAAAATAAAAAATTATTTAATTTTTTTTTCTCTCATCAAATAAAGAAATAAAAATCATCATAAATTCATCTTAAATCTAAAAATAGATTTATAAATCTATCTAATACTTAGAAGAATGACATTTCTTAAACTATCAAATTTTTATAAAAATATAAAAACATTAAAATTAAAAAATATTACACCTCAAAAATGGGATGTTTTCGATATTTAATAGACCCATGACTACTGCTCTTGACTATTTATTCATTGACGCCGAAGACATAAAATATGCAGCATTCAAAATTAACAAATATCCTGCACAAACCAAAAATGAGAATCCAAACAACTGGAAAGCGTTAGTATAAGAAATCCAAATAATATAAACAGACAGATATATAGGAGCGGGAGGTTTCTGGCGCAGAGAGATGACACTGCCTTCTTGCATATATTCCTCTTTCATCTCAAACTGAATGAATGAAGAGGATATGTGATAACAGTGTCAACTCGTCCGCGCCAGAAACACAACGCCGCCTCCTCTTCTTTTGCAGTTGATATACTCCTCTGTATATACATCTAGAGACAAAAAAATATACACACATTGGAATGATGAGATCCGTTCTATTTATAAGAAAACAAAATTAGTGCGCCGAGCTGAGAATTCATAGCCCTTGGTAGCCATTTTCATTTCAATTTTAATAGACTACACTTAGTCTTTGTCTACTAGTCAATCTCTTTGAACGGCTCTGTGCTGATTTGAACTGAATTGTAGGGTATGAATTGTATGTTCCAAATGGACCCGACCATTTTCTACCATTACGAATGCAATATGGAAAGAGACATGACCTCTGACCGGTCTAAGCATCTAGACGGCTAACCTAATCATACAAATATTCCACTTGAAATCGCTGATTATTGCACCATTTTCAAATTGTTTAATTTATTATAAATTAGCAAACTGCATAGTCCTCCACATATTCAAGTCATTGCAATTGTTGATTATTGCATAACTTTCAAATTCTTAAATTATTATAAATTAGCAAACTTCATAGGTCTGCACACTTTCTGGTCAAAAATGTTACTGTTGGAAGTGTCCTGTATTTTGTTCTTGACGGTAAACCGACGACTTGACCAGGCCAGTGATATGTTTCCCTTAGTCATTGCTTAAACTATGTAAATGATTAAGAGATATAAGCGTGATTCCAATCGGGAATGTAGTTTTTTAATATTAAATTATCAGTCAGCAAAGTTGTTTGGAAAATAGTTGGAACATTTGAGAACTAACCTAAGGATGATAGAAAATAATTAAAAAACTTAAACTGTTGAGAATAATAAAAGACATTAGGTTACAACAACAAATCCCATGGCCTTTCATTATATGATAAAAATAATAGTAATATATATGATACAGATAATAGTAATATATAATTAAAGTAATGAAGAAGAGGTAGTCAAAGTGAACTTATTATCGTTTTTGTTAAGCAGTGAATTCATAATTTATTTTTTACTAAAGTAGGAACAGATTCTTAATTTAATTTTCTATGTTGGTTAAGCATGTCACATGGAACCTCATTAAACTTTTGATACTAAGAATATGTCTCACTTATATATTGTTCTTACATCAATAAAAACAATTCCTACAACACTATGATCAAGTGGTTGCCAAATTGTCTCATCACATAGTAGATCTAAAGATTCACAACTTTACACGGAAGCCTCTCCCTTGCATACCCTAAAACAACATTGCCTTAGTTTATTGGTGCATTTGAGAGGGAACAAGTGGATGTGTGCAGCTTACAGCTTTCCATTTGTATTCCAAACATAAAATGAATTGTAAATGTGATAAGATAATCACTTTCTCAGCATGTTACCTTGAAAGGCTCGTTAGTGGAGGGTGCAAAAGTAATTGGTTTACATGGATTGAAGACACTTCTTTTCTGTAAAAATTAAAAAGTAGTAGGAACCCACATTCTTGTTGCCATAACCCATTGTAACCATTTCAACATAGCTCTTTGTCAATGATTTTATTGGATATAGTGAGGATTATTTACAAAGTGGCTTCATTGCAACAATTTTCAATCCAAATGATAAATTAATATAAGGTGTAACAACCCTTATATACCAATATAGGGAATATTTGATATAATATGATATAATGTAATATAGTATAAGGTAAATAATAAAAATAAAATGAAAAAGAAGTAACGGAAAGCAAATCTTGCATAAAGAAATAAATTCAATAAGAAATTAAGAAATTGGGAGAAGGAGGAGATAAAAGGAGGAGAAGAAGTGAAGAGAAGGATCTTTTTTGGGGCTTTTTGTCTTGTGGCATTGGGAAGAGGAGCTTTCGAGGAGAGGAAAGCAAGATAGCACTGGCATAGAGTTAATCGTTGGGGGCTGGGGGTCTCAGCCTTTTTGGTTGGGGGTTGGTTGGGTGGAGAGTCATCTCCCCACCGTCAATTGTACATTTTGGAGCCATCAAGGTAATCCAAGGTCTTCTAACCAAGTATGTTCTGATTTGTTTTCAGATCTTCTTGCATGTTCTAATATTTTATGTATTATTAGTTATTCAACAATTTTAGGGTTCTACATAAGGTCATCTTCATACTCCAAATGAAACTATCCATTTCATACAATTTTCCATCCAAATAATGTACCAATATATAAAATCATTTTCAGACTCCAAATGCAACTATCCATTTCATACAATTTTCCATCCAAATGATGCACCATTGTATTAGGTCATTTTAAGACTCCAAGTACAACTATCCATTTCATAATCAATTATGTGTTTATTATAAACTTTAAATATGGTTTATTACTTTAGATTCATAATGAAGTCTCTCTGGTCCATAGTATGTCTCTTTCCTTCACTTTCCAAAATGTTATTATAATAATGAAGCTTTCATGGAATGACATGTCAAATACAACATATTGTCATGCACTTCATTACACATAAAAAAAATACATATAAATTTATAGTTAAAATTAAAATATATATATATATATATATTAAATTAGATAATGATAAATACATTTATCAAATAGATCCATATTAAATTTTACAACTCAATTATAACATTTATTTCCATAATTCAATATAATATTTTACAAAATAAAAAATAAACAAATAAGATTAATAACCATTCTATAACATAATAAGGTTTGAATGGCTAAGGTACTTGTCTTCATTGTTTCTCTTTGTTGTTGAAGTCAATGAATTTGTATGTTTGAGCAATACACTTAGAATAATCAACTATATCTACAACCGTGTATCCAAGATAAATATTAAGTAAATTTATGGTCATATATTATCATAATAAATTAAATGTAAAAAAAGTGACTTCCTTGAAAAAAAAAAAAGATGATCACTATAATAAAGCATAGATCCATCTTAACTCCAAATCTACAAGTCCTAAAAACAACCAAATCCCTTATGTTGCAAACATTTCCTCAAATTATAATCTAAAAAAGTTTTTGCCTCAATGAATCCCTTGCCTTGGTATATTCAGAGTTAAGATGGATTTATGCTTTAACTTATACTATAGTGTAAGTGCATGTATAGCCTTGAGATTTTATTAATAGCTTGACATAAACCTAAATGTTATAGGTTTTTTCATACTTAAAAAAATATAAAATAAATAAATAAAGCAATCTACATACAAAGGAGTGAAGAAGAAATCATCAACTGGCATACTCAAATAATCAACTAAAACTTGTGTAGCAGGGGTACACGTACCTCGGAGTAGCATACACATGCCCATACAGGGTACTTGGGTATGGGTAAGGTACGTTTCTTGTCGTACCCTACCATAGCTTGTAGTGGATCCACATACCTGAGACACAATTATAAAAAAATAGGTCTGCATAGGCTAAATGGTACAACGGAGCCTCCTGTTTGGGTACTCCAAGGATACAACCAACTCAACAAAATGGAAATCCGCTGCAAAAAATGTAATGAGCCCCAACAAAATATGAACTATTTTTTTCCTAACTGCATATGGAGTGTGGTTCGAGACTTATGTCAAACAGTTTGCAACATTGTTCAAATTCCATTGAATATTGTCCAAATTTGGTAGACTTATTTGGCATGGATTTAGAAGAAATGTTTTTATGGTATTGTGTCCAACATTCATGGAACGGAATTTGACTACCAAATATGCACATAAACAATATACATATGTATTTAAGACTGAGAAATACATTCACATCAACCTAGGAATGTATTTGCAGTCTTTTATTGCCTATAACAACAGTACACATAGGTGTTTAAAATCAGATTTCAAGTGTACCTTCAGATTTGAGTTTGACTAGTTGTTACAGCTGCCTAGTACACTGATTTATAAATTTTTTTGTAACTTCAAGTATTCCACTTGATATTTACTATGATCCTATGATGCATCAAATTTTATGTTTGAAATTTTCAATGTGAATGTTCATTATTCAATGAATCATTCAATTTGCAATTATAAATCGTGATTCAAAATTTATGAAGAAATCTAAAATTTATGTGTTATCTACATTACCCTTAATGTACCTAACTACAATGTTTAAAAAAGTGATATCGCCGTCCCTATCCCCATACCCGTACCTGTCTCCATACACAAGTTTCCTCGCAACTTAGACTAAATCTATTGTGCTAAATCTAAACTAAGGTAAAACCAAACCCTAAAAGAGAACCAAATGAGTTTACGTTGAAGTAGACGTGACCAAGTTTGTAAACTTTAAAAGTTGAGTTAAAGTAAATAGATGATAATCTATGAAAAGCGAAACTAAGAAAAAAATAGATATCGAAGAATCCAGGTAAAAAATAGTTGTAGGATTTGGTAACTTGACCCCACCAATAAGCCTCCAAATGACTAACAAGGATAGTTGGTATTTATCATAAGAGATATCTAGGATAAGGGCATAAGCCAAGAAGGGTCATAAGGCCATGAATGCAAATACGCAAAGATATTTGGTATTTATCATAAGAGATATCTAGGATGGGGGCAGAAGCCAAGAACGGTCACGAGGCCATGAATGCAAATACGAGATCATCTATTGTAGTAAAAAGGATTCTTGGGTAGTGATAAAGATTCCACAATCTTGGATGGGTTATTGAGCTCGTAAGATAGCGTACATCCATACAAAAGAAATAAATATTATTAAATATTCATAGCATTCAAAATTAGTGTATTTATTCGATATTATCTATAAACATGACATTTAAAATTGGATTTTCAATTATTAGGGATGTATAATTTATTTAGCTTTTTACATCTTAGGGACGTATAATCTATTTAGATTTCTAAATTTTTATGAGGGAGAAGTGTAATTTCGTTTATAAATTAGAGTTGACAAGTAGCATCTTAATAAAATTTCTAAAGAAAATTAGTTAAGTGTCAAGGATCTCACACAAAGGTCTAATCAAATAATCTTGACAACAAACGAGGTGGTGACACATGGAAGCATCCAAGAGGGTGTTGGCGTAGAGCATCGATGCAGTGAATGAGTGGATTGGTTGAACCTCGATGTGGATATCCCGATAGAAAATCATAGACTGACATGAGATAGAAGTCGAGAGGGAATTGGAGGATATGAGGCAAAGTTTTCAACAAGAGTAATTGGGAGGACTCCCAATGAGTTTGGTTTGATAGCCAATCAGATGTTGACACGTCGAAGTAGGAGAATGGGAATCAACGTTGATCCAATGAAATTTGGAAATTGTATGTTAGTTTGGAGGTGTGGCACAGAACCCTGAAATTGTGACAAGTTCTATAAGCAGAGTGGTCGTCGGTGTACAGTGTCGATGTTGTGAAGTGAAGGTGAACACTATTCAGTCTGCTGCAGGTCATTTAATGTAGTTGCAACAGGCTTGTTGATCGTTGGATCTCAAGTTGCTTGAGATCCAATGGTCAACAAACCTGAGATCCAACGGTCAACAGACCTGCTACAACTGCATTTAATAACCTACAGCAGGCTTAATAGTGTTCACCCAAAGTGATGTTGGTTCGCCAAGGACTTGTGGAGGAACCTTGGTTGATCATCAGGGAGATTTGTCGGCCATGGATTAAGGTAAAACATAGTTGAAGGCCGATGGAGAGTGTCAATGGCACATGCGTCACCACAATGGAGTTTTGTATCAACGTGCACCATGGGTGAACACAATGGAAAGGACGATAGGAAAGGACTAACAACCAGTCACAAAGTGACACATGGAAGTTTGTCAGAGATTTGTATTTGAGGTAAATGCCAAGGAAAAATTTTGACAGTGCTGATATAAGAGCTCGAAAAAGGAGATTTGAGGGAGGATGGAAAATTTTGGATGGCATATCGAAAATGGATCATAGCCATTGGTCTTGAGAGTGAAGAAAGTGAATGAGATGTCGATGGAAAGTAGAGAAGAGCATGAAGGAGCTTGAAGACACCATAACAAGATTGAATTAATTGAAGAAGTAAATGTGGTCAGTATAGGGTATGAATGTGGATGTAGGATGGATATCACCCATACATGGGAAATTAAGGATGAGTGTGGCTTGATGAGCTCACCGTGAATGCTTAGTAATTATAGATGGATAGGAATTGAATGAGTCAATTGTTGGCATTCAGAAGGAGCTTATAGAGAATCCCATTAAGAAATATTGTATGCATGTGTATACATAAAGAATTTTGTAATATATTTTGTGGTTGATTCAAATGAATAAAAATTGATCTTATGGGTTCCACTGTGTGCTTTATGGTTTTTATGTCTTTCTTTAATGGTGGTAAAGCTAGTTAAGCTCTGCCCCCTTTGCAACAATTGGTATCACAACATGATTAGTGGTGACGATCTAGTCTCCAACCGTCATATTTGGAGGTGAATGAAGCTTGTAGTGTTGAAGACAATGCATAGTTAGTGGTGTTGAGAATTGCTCCATCACATGTCGAGGGTTTATCCAACTGGTTGGGTTAAAGGGAGAGTTTCTTCTCCATTGAAAATTTATAGTTATAAGTGGTCTATGTTGTAGTCCTTGGTTGTTCTGTAGAGTCCGTATTGATTTTTTTGACCCTATTGAGATCGTATATCCTCCATCTAGGTATATAATTGTTGAGAAGTTGAGTAATCCTGGTCTAGGATGTGTATAGATATAACTCCAAATGTGAGCAAGGTAGATTGGAACATATGCAAGTGGTATTGTCTATTGAGTTTGTTAATGGTTTTAAAGTACCTAGTACAACAGAAGTTGTGATTCCAATCAATGTTTTGTGAGTCATGTTATGTGTTTTGTTGGTGTCTATCTCTAATTCAAGTATGAGACAATTAGCGATCCTGTTGGCAATTGTAAGAGTAAGTCTAGTCCAGTGGAATTTTATCCCATCTGATGTTGTCATAATTCATCATGACTGAGTTGAGTGGCATAGGTTTGTTTGTGTGAATCCACGGATAAAGATTTAGTTGGTCGTAGCCTATAGTGTTATTTAAATTTCTATTTTTGTGTCTCTTGAAGTTGAGTAGAAGCTTAGAGCATTTGATAGTCATTAGTGAAATAGAGAATACCCTCATATAAGGGTTATGTGTTTCGGTGTTGAAGAGGGAAAATTATTGTGTCTAGATACCAAGTTAAGGTGCAATCTGTTGGGAAACAATAAGCCGTAAAAGTAGTTATGGGTGAGCAGAGAAGACTCAACCGAGTCAAGAGAAGAAATAAAAGAGTTGCAATAGAGTATTTTGCAAGAATACATGGAGAGGTTCTAACTGTAGCTAAGGATACTAGACTTTACAAACATGAAGAATACTAGGTTGAAGATGATGGGTGAAAAACAAATCTAAGATCACCCCTACACTTCACTAGTAAGTATTTTGATATTTGGTGTGTTAAGATGGAATCCTTCCTTCATTGTGAAGGAATGTGGAATTTTTTGACAATCCAGATGAGGCTACCGATGCCTCAGCTTTATATTTCATCCAACAAACCTTGGATGATAGTATGTTAATGTTGTAGCTAAAGTCACCGTTGCTATAGAAGCATGGGAAAGTCTTGAGAGAGAGTTTGATGTAAGGGGGAGCAATAAGCTTATTGTGGAATCAATAGAGAAATTGGCAGAAGAAGTTATAGTCTATGAATCCTATTGCGAGTCCCACAGGATGGTTACACCAGTGGATGTTGAGGTTGGAGAGGTATAACTCCTAGAAGAAGCTACAGAGAAATTTGGAGAACTCCCTGTGGCAGCAATGATACATGTAGAGAAGTTTGAATAAGCCCCATGTCTGTGTAGTTGACCATGCACATGAAGATGGAGAATGTCATTGTTCACATACAAGAGTGGATGATGTTGAAGAAACTGAAGTAAATGTTGTTGATGTATCATCTATAGCAGCAACTAAACATGTAGAAGTCGAGATAGACTATGTAGAAGCAGAGATAATATCTAATAGATTGAGGAAGATGATGACTCTATTAGCAGAACAAAACATGTGCATATTATGGAAGGTGGATCCCACAGTGCCAAGCCACCAGTGGAAGAAGATTACAGAATTCATTGTATAAGAGTCTGTGTTTAGGAGAATCTAGCAAGCTATATTACTGATGATGTATTTGATGAAGTTGTCATTGAGGAAACCAGTGTATGCCACTATGTAGATGCACATGTGGATGATGGAGAAGTAGATGAAGCTAGCATTGTTGCAGCAAGTGGTCTAGTTAATCCAACAATGTTGATTATTGATTAAGATGTTGAAGAAAATTCTCTTGAAGCAGAATGTTTTGATGAGGACATAGTGAATCCCACTATATAGGTGGATGAAGTTTATGGATAAGAAGAAATTGTAATGAAAGACGTTTCTATGGACATAATTTCTTTTATTTTTTATTTGTTTAACCTTTATAGTGTTAACAATGAAGATCCTAGTGAAGTTGATGATGATGCAAGAAGAAATGCTAATGCTGAATGTAGCATTGAAGTTGCTTCTGAAATATTCAAAAGAATTGATAATGAACCTAATGTTGTAGAATATGTATAAGCTGTTGAGTTTGTAGCGATTGAATCCCACTATGCTCATGCACAAGTGGATGTGAATTTTAATGTTGAAGTTGAAGTTTCATTTGGAGTAGTGATTGATGAAAAGGATCTAGCAATGGAAGTTTTTGATGATTTGATTTGTGTTGAGGATGCACACTATGTAGAGGTTCTAGAGAAGCAAGAATAAAATGCCACAAAGCTCTTCCTAATGGAAGAAGTTGTTGGTGGATCCACTGTGGTTATGACAAACGAAGAGTTGAGGTTTGAATATTACTATGCTAGTGTATGCATAGAAGAATATGAGAGAAATGGAGAATTCACTGTAGAAAAAATTGAAGATGTTCCATAGATGAGAGAAACCGTGAACCCCTCAACGTGATAGAGGTAAGTATATTGACCTGAGAGTGTGAAGCTAAAATTATTTTTGAGATTGAATATTTGAGGATTAATAAGGAATTTATGGGGATTAATCATTCTGAATATAAGGATAAATATAATATTTTTATTGAAGGGAAATATTGGCTTAAGGTCGAGGATACGATTGTAGTGGCAGAAACTACAATAGAGAATGAGGAAAGAAAAGAAGTTCGGTGCAAGTGGAAGCATGAGCAAAATTTCCTTAAGGAATGGCCCTATAAATCGAGGTGACATATAGACAATATTGCCATAGTAGCAGTAGCAAAGAAAACAATAGGTGAGACTGTTGAAAATATTGAAGACAACAGATTCAAAGTTATGTCTGAGTGTCCTATTAAGGAAAGAAATACAACCAGTTTGTTTGAAGACTACATATGTGAGAGTACATACAAGAATGAAGAAAATTCCATGGAGAATGTAGTTGAAGATGCAAAGAGCATGGACCAGAGGTAGAGTCCATGGAAATACATTAAAGATGATGATGGAAATCAATTCATGCATTGACTTCCATAAATAGATAAAGAAAGTTATAATGAATCCAATTCTATTACTGTGTTGAGGAATGGACTATTCAGACTCCATAATGAGGAAAGAAGACTTGCATGAGACATAGAAGTAAACGAGGGGAAGGACCACACAGAGGTCCAAGATTTTCTAAATGAATTACATCTGCATGTGATTATGCGGGGATAGTCTATGTTGGATCAAACAGCTCCAGAACACAATATACAACAGAAGCAATTAAACCAAGAAAGCAAATAATGACACACACAAATGTAAACAGAGATTTAATGTGGTAAAACCCTCAAGAGGGAAACATCCACAAAGCAATGGTATCGATCTTCTTATTATTCAGTAAATGAAGATTACAATAGCTTCAACTCTCTCCAATACTTTTCTACGAGAATACAAGAAATATATACATTTCTTACATGGTTACTCATAATTGACCATACTCGATTAGACAATTACATAGTCACCGAGAGACCGGTTGTCACCCATTTCCAACAATATCCACCTTGACAACAATTTACCCGATACCTTGCTCATTGCTCTATTCATCACCTTTCCTGCAATCTTAGAGAAGCTAAGCATCACCGTAGCTTCTCTAAAGTAACTGGCTTCGTGAACATGTCTGCACTATTCTTTTGAGTGTGAACCTTTTCAAGAACCACTCCACCTTCATCAACAACATGTCTAACAAAATGGTTTTTTACAGCAATATGTTTTGTCTTACTGTGATAAGCTGGATTTTTATCCAAATGAATAGCACTTTGACTATCATAGAAAATTTTTATAGTGTTTTGAACCTTTCCTAACTCACCCAACAAACCTTTTAATAAGATTGCCTCTTTGCAACCATGTGAAGCAGCGATATATTCTGCCTCTGTAGTGGATAAACAAACAATATTCTGAAGCTTTGACATCCAACTAATAGCTCCACCTGCAAGAGTAATAACATAACCTGAAGTGGACCTCCTCTTGTTCAAATCACCTACAAAATCATAATCAACATAACCACAAACTTTATCACTGCAACCATCAAGAGTGATACAATAGTCGCTTGTGCCTCTAAGATACCGAAGCACCCATTTCACTGCTTCCCAATGCGCTTTTCCTGGATTTTCCATGTATCTACTGACAACACCAACTGCATGTGAAATATATGGTCTTGTACTTATCATCGCATACATCAAACTTCTTACTGTATTAGCATATGGTACACGAGACATATGCTTCTTTTCTTCATCATTTTTAGGATTCAAACTTGAAGAAATCCTAAAATGAGAAGCTAAAGGGATATTAGCAGGTTTCACCTTATTCATACCGAATCTTTGAAATATTTTCTCCACATATTTCTTTTGTGATAACCACAGCTTTCCATTTTTCATGTCTTTATGTATCTGCATGCCCAAGATCTAATTTTCTACTCCTAGATCCTTCATATCAAATGTCCTAGCCAACTAAGCCTTTAACCTGTTGATTTCAAACATGCTCTTGCTTGCGGCAAGCATATCATCAACATATAATACCGAAATAATGAACATGTCATTTTCCAAATTTTTAAAGTACACACAATGATCATAGTCACTCCTGGTAAATTCTGGCTTACCATGAAGGAATCAAACTTCTTGTACCATTGCCTGGGAGACTACCTCAGGCCATACAATGATTTTCTGAGCTTGCAAACAAATCTCTTGTTGCGATTCTGAACAAACCCTTCTGGTTGTTCCATGAAAATTTACTCATCTAAATATCCATGTAAGAAAGATGTTTTGACATCTAGCTGCTCTAACTCCAAATCATACAAGGCAACTAGTGCTAATAGAATTCTGATAGAAACAAGTTTTACAACTAGTGAAAAAATCTCATGAAATTCAATACCTACTTTTTGAGAAAACCCTTTTGCAACCAGTCTAGCCTTGTACTTCGGAATAGTGTCATAAACTCCTGTCTTCAGTTTGTACACCCATTTGCAGCCAACCACTTTCCTACTCTCCAGAAGTTCCACAAGATCTCATGTTTTGTTCTTTGCCAAAGAATCCATTTCGTCTTTCATTGCATGTTTCCATTTGTCACTGTCAGACACTTCTAATGCTTCCTTATAACTGTTAGGTTCTCCTTCATTAGAAATGAAAGCAACAGATGTGACAAAATCATCATACCTCTTTGGAAAAGTTTTGTTCCGCGTAGATCTCCATAGAGTTTGCTGTGGTATTTCCTCTATTTTTGTCTACTCATCCTCTTCCTGAAGAGTGTCCTCATGAATATGCTCTTCCTGGACATCCTAACGATTCCCCCTCACAGATGACTAAGTATCAAACTCAATTTGTTGAAACTGTGGTACATTAGTATGTTTCAAATCATTACTTACATCTAAATTTGTCAACGAAAGTTCATCAAATATTACATCTCTATTTATGATGATTTTGTGGATAGTAGTATTCCACAACTTATATCCCTTAACACCATCACCATATCCAACAAAGATCAATTTTCTTGACTTAGGATCTAGTTTGGAATGCTGATTTTTCGGAATAAGTGCATAGGCTTGACAACCAAATACTATAAGGTTAGAATAATAACATGGTTGACTTGTCCATACCTCTTATGGAATTTTGCAATCAATTGTCGTTGATGGTGATTGGTTGACTAGGTAACAAGCTGTAAGCAATGCCTCTCCCCACAATTCTTGCTACAACTTCACATTACTGAGCATACTCCTTTCTCTTTCAAGAAGAGTCATGTTCATGCATTCAATAACGATGTTCTGCTGTGGAGTGTAAACAATGGTCTTATGCCTCTTGATCTCATCCTTCTTGAAATAATTATCAAACTCCTCGAAGTAAATTCGGTTCCATTATCTGTTCTAAGACATTAATGAACCTGCTAGTGCTCTTTTCAACCAAAGCTCTAAACTGCTTAAATATATCAAAAACATCATCTTTTCTCTTTAATAAATAGATCCAGACTTTCCTCGAGTAATCATCTATAAAGCTAACGAAATATGATGATCCCCCATAAGAAATTGTAGGAGATGGACCCCATAGATCAGAATGTATGTAGTCTAGGATACCTTTACTAGTATGTTTTCCAAATTTAAATTTTTTTCTAGCTTGTTTAACATAAATACAATGCTCACGAAACTTCAAATCTACAAATTTCAAACTAGGAAGTAACTTTCGATCAGCAAGTACCTTCAATCCTCTTTCGCTGATATGACCTTACCGCTAATGCCATAAACGAGTGAAGTTTGCTGCACCAACTGATGCTACTGTTGCGTGATTGATATTCGTCCTCCCTTCAAGTCTATACAGGTTCCTGACTCTGTTTTCCTTCATAACAACCAAGATACCTTTCGATATCTTCATAACTCCACTTTAAATTGTAAATTTGTAACCAGCATCATCAAGAACTCCCATTGATATCAAGTTCTTCCTTAGTTCAGGTACATGTCTCACATCTGTTGGAGTCCTAACAGTCCCATCATACATTTTTATTCTGATACTCCCTATTCCAACAGTTTTACATGAAACATTATTTCCCATATAAACTACCCCATCATCTACAGATTGGTATGTGGAATACCAACTTCTATGAAGACACATGTGATGAGATGCTCCAGAATCAATTAATCAGTCAAAATGGTATTGTGAGACAGTAGATGTAGATAATACCTCATTGATCATACCCGAATCATTCTCGACTATGTTTTCCTCCTTTGTAGAGTCCTCCTCCTTAGAAGCTAACTTGTGTTTCCAGCAATCTTGCTTAAGATGTCCTGCATTATTGCAGAACCAACACTTCAACTTACACTTTTTTTCCTTCGACTTTGACCTTGATGTACCCCTTGAATGTTGTCCTCTTTCACTGGTTCTTCCCCTAGCCACCATTACTTCTGATGTCGAGGTTTCAAGACTAGATTTCTTTTGAGTTTCCTCAAAAATTAATGCTCCCACAACATCATCGAAGGTAATAGAATCAATAGAACTCAAACTTATAGAGGTTACAAAATGTTCCCAAGACTCAGGCAGAGAACACAACAGTAAAATCGCCTTGTCTTCAAATTTAATAATACCTTCCATACTAGCCAACTGACAAATAAGAGTATTGAACGCATTCAAGTGATCATAAATTTTTGTACCTTCTTCCAGATGCAAGGTAAATAACTGCCGCTCCAGGAGGATTTTATTCGTTAAGGATTTAGTCATGTACAGACTTTCCAACTTTGTCCAGAGACCTACTGTTGTATTTTTAGACACGATGTTAAATAAAACATTGTCATCCAAGCACACACGAATAGTACTGAGAGCTCTTTCATCCATCTCGCCCCAGTCTTCATCTAAAATATCCGTGGGTTTATTTGTTTTCCCTGCCAGTGCCTTCGCCACTCCTTGCTGCACGAGCATATCCTGCATCTTGACCTTCCATAACTCGAAATTATTGCTCCCATTGAACTTCTCAATTTCAAATTTGAAACTCTGCGTTTTCACCATTTTCTTCAAAAAACCAGGTCAAAAAACTTTATAAAAGACCAAAATCTTACATAAAATAAACCACCAAATCATTTTGAAAAAATAATGGAATAACTAAATCAATAGTTTAAATTCCAAATAAATATATAGAAAAAAAGAAATTTCTAATAAATATAAGTCACCTTATAACTCCCACCTTAATCCATTATATTTATACCTTTTAAACTATCCATCATATAAAAAACAAAAAACGATCCACTGCTTTTAACTTCACTTCTTTTAAATATGGCTCCCATATATTCACTTTTTATATAATGAAACCATAAGATCCACCTCTTTCCACGTGAATCCTTAAAAACAAAAAAGACTTTTCACGCTTTACCTTAAAGAGATATCATAAAAATTCAAACCAAAGATAAATTTTCACGCTGTACCTTAACTTTTCGTGCTTCTACCTTAACTTTTTGCGCTTGTACCTAAAAGAAGGTCGCGATAATATGTAGAAATATGTTCTCGTAAGGCCTCAAACTTTCGCGCTTCAACATATGTAAGACCCGCGAAAATTCGGAATTTTCGCCCCCTCTTCTAGCAAATCAAAACTGCTCTTCCGTGAAAACAATCTGAAAATTTTACGCTCTCTTCAAACGATAAATGACCATCAACTTTCTCGTTTTTTGGTTTGCTTATTATTCAATAATTGAAGATTACAACCACTTCAATTCTCTACAATACCAAGAAATATATACATTTCTTACACGGTTATTCATAACTGATCATACTTGGTTAGACAGTTACATAGTTACCGAAAAACCAGTTGTCACCTGTTTCCAACAATACTAAATCTAGGAAATATCGTAATACTAAAACTGTAAGGCCAAATATAAGGCTAAAGATATTGATGTTGTGAGATCACTAAGATTGGTGATGAAAGATGGAGAAGTTGCTAGCAGCAGAGTATCAGAGATGAAGAATTAATGAGAGTGTGACAGTCGCACAATGAAATCCGAAGACAAACCTTAAAAAACAAATCATAGTTCATAGAAAGGACAAACCTTAAAAAACAATGATTATTTATATTGGGGATTATTCTTTTACAATTCTTGTTATTCAAGGAGTCCATCTAAATCAAGGAAGATGTATTCAATTCCTTATAAAGTATCTTTATATTTACGGAAAATCTGCTTTGCACTTATAATTCATAAAATAGACAAACCTTAAGCATAATGATTATCAATATGAAACTAGTCTCCTTCAATGAGCCTCCCTCTCGAACCCTTTCACTCTAGCTCTGGAAATTGTTAGACTAGAGGACAAAGGGAAAGGAATTGAGAAGGCCTCAACATGAAAGGTTGTGCACACAAAAGACCCTATAAATAACTCAAGCCAATATATTTTCACCATTCTGATTAGTTATGTAGTTCATCTAAGTTAAGGAAGGTGCTTTGAACTTCTTATGAAGTATCTTGGAAACAATCTATTTGGAAAATACTGAGAAGATGTATCAAAAAAATATACAATGTAAGATAATCATTATGAAAATATTGAGATGTCTAAAAAATATACAATGTAAGGTAATCATTTTGAAAATATTGAGATGTTTATAGAAAATTTTAAATGTAATAAAATATTACTATAATAACAATAGAAAATAAGATTACATGAAAAATTCAAAGTTGTTCATACTTACTTTACACAGAGTGTTTCATCTCTCTTATCTTACATATAATTGTTTATAAATGCTTAAATTTGTTTATTTCAAATTAATCCCTTGCTTATTTCAAATTGACAACATATCAACATTGATTAACAACACACTCAATTAAAGGATGTCCTCCAACACTTCCCCTACAACAACACATATAAGAATAAAACACCTCTAACATCGCAACATGGTCCCTCCTTTAACATTGCTAGACTTCAAGTACCTCTTGTCCTCTACACCACTTCAAACAACCTGATTAGGAGGCTTAGTAATTAAAACCGCATTGTTCTATAGTACCATTTTCTAAAAATGTTCTATTGTCCCCTCACACATCCGCAAAAGACTAACAATATTTGTAAAATAAGAAAATTACTTAAAATGAAACAATAGCATTATTTCCTAATAAAAAAATATATATAACCAAAGAAACATCCTATCAGATCCTCTTCAACAAGATAATACCTAAAAACAATCATAATTGCTTTCATGCACTCCTGTTCATTTGGCGCCTTTATGTAACTAATACAACCTTGCTAATACCATGTTAGAATATTAACTTTATGACAAAAAAACGGTAAATAAAACTTAGAGGAAGAGTTAGTGAGAAAAATGCATCACATGTAGAAGAAAGAGCAAGAGATGTATGCTTTGTGACCAAAGTTGGTCTTAGTGGAAGTTTATCATCATCATCATCATCATTATAGAAATTGTGTACACCACTTCACTTATATTTAACCGACACTTTCCTTCTGCCTTGCAGCTAGGGTGAACATTGACTATAAGTTCTCTTTCTAAATTATTGGAGCATCAAAAGTGGCTTCCAATCCTAAGCCTTAATAATGTTGTCTTATAATTCTCTATAATTTTTTCCCAATTAATAACACATAACACATAGACACTTACCTTATAATTTTTTCTAATTAATAACAAATAAACACTCAACACTTGCTAACAACACACATCCATTGAACTTAAAGATACTTGAGTGCATGCTTAAACTGTATTTTCAAAACTTATATTATTATAGTTTAGTATTATATTTTCTTATAAAAATAACCTTAGCACTACAACAACATCCCCAAGTTATAGAGAAGTCTATAATTTTGTAAAATGAATATCAAAATAATACGTATTAATAATATAAAAGAAATCTAAACATCTATAACTTTGTAAAATGAATATCAAAATAATACGTATTAATAATATAAAAAAATATATAAACATTATCAAATTTTAATCCTCCAGAATGTTGAGATAACCTCATTGCGCGTGGCATTGGAGTTGCACAACTATAAGTAAAGGCATATGTTCATGTTACACATCACAACAATATTTGTATTTTGATATGCACCAAACTTGCAAGTCTACTCCTTCAATCATAGAGGTTTAATTTCCAGCATAATAATAAGCATCACATTTGTAACTTTCTTTAAACATATAAATTTAGTCAATTTGTCACTTTCTTCTCTAATAATATAAATTTAGTAAACTTGTAACTTTATTTTTTAATAATATAAATTTAGTAAATGGTTTATTGTTTTTAATACGTTAATTTTAAAAAAATATAAAAATATATATAATGTAAATTTAAAATTATAATTAAAAAGTATATATAAAATTAAATATAAATATAAATAGAATTTTTTATTAAGTTTATGTTAAATTTTACACTTTTATATTAAAGAGTTCATAACATAAATCTTAATATAGTATTTTATGAAACTAAAAATAATAATCAAGATGATGATGATAATGTTATAAAATAATTAGCTTAGATCTATCTTTAAATCCGGCTCTATGAAACACCTAAAAAAATCCAATTTATTGAGGTGTAATTTGTTTTTATTTATTTATAGATCCTTGACATGAAATTTTTTAATTATAACCCACGGTGAATGAGTATATTGTTAAGATAATTCTTATATAAAGTTATTTGTTCAAAACTGTATAAACTTAAAAAAAACTAGCCTTGGTCTTCTTCTACTGGTCAATCTACAGCTCAGTATTGTTTTCGACAGTTCTGTGATGTATGAATTTGAATTGAATATGAGGCTTCCAAGTTCCATGTGGCTAGAGAGATATGACCATACTATTGCGAAAGCAATATGAAAGAGACATGAGCTCTGACGGGTCTAAGCTTCCAGACTATATACAAATATTCCACTTGAAATGGTTGATCAGTGCACCATTTTCCAAGTTGTTATAGATTAACAAACTTCTTAGGCCTCAATCTTGTTGTACGTTAACAAATTTCTCATGCCTCCACACTTTCAAGTCAAAAAGTAAGTGTTGGAAGGGACTTGGGGTTTTGTTGTTCAAGGTAAATCAACGACTTGACCATGCCCATAGGCATTGGTTAACCTATGTAACTGATAAAAAAACATAACCGTGATTCCAATTGTGAAAGTAGTTTTCAAAAAATTAAACTATTAATCATATGGAAAAATATTAGAACATGAGAGACTCAAAACAGGGACGATACAAAATAACGATGTTCTACTATGAATGGTTGAGAAATCAATAAGTAAAGGACATCAAACAGAATAACTTATTTAGTAAAGGTAATGATATTATAATGTAATTACATAAAAGCGGTACCAACTTTTTTCATAACCTGTATTAATATTCCTTAATGGGTTGAGTATCCCACATGATACCTTATAAAACTTCTCACAACAAAGAAGTAGTTTCATTATGAATGTTAAAAAAAAAATCAATAGAGGATAATAAATAACATAACTTAATTAATAAATAATAGTACGATATTATAATATAATTAGATAAAAAAAATATAAATATTTTTTTGGACTTGCATTAATTATATTAACTTTCTTTATTTAGTTAGTATTTCATATTATACTTCGCACAACAAAGAAATATCACTTTTAGACCTACAAACATATTTCTTACAAGAACATATATAACATATATATAGATCCAACAATAAAACTAATAAATATTTGTGACAACAACATACATAGTGATCCATAGTGGGTCGAACCAAGTGATTGTCAAATTGGATAATTAAATTGGAGAAACATGAATATTCATAGAATCCCGTAGATATCCTCCTCTAAACGGCATTGGAACCTTAAAATAAGTCTTTCCTAATTTGCCAACGGCATTCGGACCTTAAAAAAGGTCTTTCCTAATTTGCACTAGGTTTGAAGCAAAACAATTGGATTTGAGAATGAGAGTTTCCTCCTTTGTATTTAAAAAATAATTTTAAAACTAAATTGTATGATTATGATAATGTTACTTTCACATACTTTCACCCTCTGAGGCATGGCACCACAATTGTGAGAAAATACAAAGAATATATGGATTGAATACATTTTTTTTCATAAAATTAAAGGAGATGGACCCACATTCCTCATGCCATAATTTTTTGGAACCATTTCTTCATGACTCCTAGTGGCCATTTTTGTCATGCTAGGTATAGTGAAGAAGTATGGGCAAAGCAACATGAGCTATGGAGTTTTTCTAGCAAAAGAGTGCTCTAATATATTGAGGTGTTTTGGAAAATCCACATGGAATTATTTATTTTGTATCCTGGACATGTATTTATTATAAATTTTAATTATATGGATGATTACCTCATTGCACGAAGTTCCCTAGTATATAGTACATCTCATTCCTTGGTTTTCCAAAAAAAAAAATATGTGTAAGTTCCTTTTATGTTTGTAATAGATTCTGGCTCGAAGGAATATTCTAGTCGCCATGAAAATAGATTGTCTTTTTATAAGTAGATGAATTTCCGATTTGTTTTAAGTTAGTTGAATGGAATAAAATCTAGGTTTTATTATATTGTGTTCTATATACATGTGTTTGTTGATGTTGATGTTTAAATAAAAGTGGTGCTTCTTATGAATCCCGGTAATACATTTAGAGTGCTCAGATCTCTCATGTGATCTAAACCTTGAGCTTCTCTTTCTTATTTTTATTGAATTGAGGATTCTTTGCTTCTTCAACATATTTAGCCTTTGCATCAACTAGGTATTCAGTTGATTTTACTGAACATCCTCTCGTTGTATTCTCTATAACTCTATATATCCATACTCGGACCCCTTACAATCTCCACAAGTTCTAGTGGATAATCTACATTTACTCCGTGCCCATTTGATTTTGTTGTTGTATTTCCCATATTGATTTCCTGAACTCTAGCATCTTCTTCATGACTATAGGGAAACTCCCTTTATCCATTCTTAATCTTCTATACTTTCTATGTAGTTCATGTTTTGTGATCTTGATTCTAATAGCAAGCTAGGTCTGCAATGTTTTCATATTATAACATTTACTAGACAATCTTTAATTCAAGAACTCAAATATATATCTATGTATATATGTATGTATATATATATATATATATATATATATAATTCTTAATTGGCATTTTTGTCAATAGGATCTATAGGCCCTTGTTTCCTCCCAACAACAAATGTCTCCCCACACTTCACACCTGACCAATAGGGAGTTACAGCAACCCTTCCGATGATAATATTTTCAATAGGGGAATTATGTCAAGCACTTCCTATGAAACACACCAATACACATGTAAAAATGATTTCCATCCTAAACGGTCCCAGTGTTGAAATTATCGCGCTCTGATAGCACTTTGTCACATACCCACCACCTTTGTCGTCCTTAGATACTGTGGGGTACTTCGCTCAATCTTTTCTAATACCTATGATCCCTCTCTATGGTTATATTTTGAATTTTCCATGGAATTTAAACCACTTACACAACATAATTATATAACTATGGTCACCCAAACAAACATAATTTCATATAAAATATTATACACAATTCATGCAACAACTACACTCAAACCATGCCAAGCAATTCCATGCAAGCACATTCAGTTCACAGTAAATTCTAGCAATATACAAAACATAAGTTAACCATAGAATTTCATTCACAAGTAAACTCCTATATTTCAATACTATTTCAACTAGATGTGGGTGAAGGACATTCCCCTAGCTATAGGATCTATCAAGCCATATTTTTCCTTGATAGAGCCACTCTCGAGCTATGGCTATCAATCCACACAGGATAAATGTTTTTTCCCAACTATTCACAACTCAAACTTATGCATAGCTCAACTTTGATGCTACCCCATGGTGCAAATCCCCTTCTGTATTTTTCCAAATCCTCCACTTTCCTTCCCCATCAACCTACACAACACTAGGAAAAACCCCCCTTCTCTAAGCTAACATTACCTGGGGTAGCCTCTAGTTCCCTATTGGTGCTATTGGTGCTCAAATATAGGTTGGACATGAAGTCTCCAAATTGGGACTCTAAGGAGTGTAGTTGTATGACATATTCCTATGATGCACCAATTTCACACAAGGTGAGACACAAATATTTTGCAAATAGTATCTGGTCTTAAGATACGACTCCCAGGTACCATTGTCAACAATTTTTGGTGAAGTCTAAACCATGATTGTTGAAAGGTGTGTATGCCAGAATGAATACTAGAAAATCCCCATAGCCATGGAATCTGAGAACAAAAAGAACCAAGAAAACCAGGAAAATAGGGAACAACAAACCCCCCTATGCAACTCAAATCTCCCTTTTTATGCGCATGGATTAATGTTGTCATGTGGATTAATAAACTCATAACCCTTAATCAATTCTTAGGGACATGGTCTAATTGTTAAGGTTAGATTAAGGATCTAAGTTAATCCACCTAGCTATATTTCCCCTTAGCCCCCTACCACTTCCCATCTTATGAATTCATAACCCCCCATGTCATCTTCACCCTTTTTCCTTTGCAACCATCAGATATTTTATATCAACATTGATTATGTAAATAATTACAGTGTTTTGGTCATCCTGACCATTTGTTCTTGGCTTCCATCCTTTACATAGAAAATATACATTTTACAATTACAGGCTCAAACTGAGGGTGTTATATTTTTATTATTTTTTGTTTATATGTTTATGTCTTACAGTTTTCGGAGTCCCAAACTTATGTTTAGTTGTCCTAGTTTCTCCGGTTGGGGTAGGTCCGTAGTGGTTGTTTGTACTTATGTCAAGTTAGTTCACTAAGTTTGGTCTTAGAGTTAGTGCTTGGTTTCCCCTACAGGGAAGGAAATAACTTTGTCGATAACTATCTTTAGACATAGCATACCAATTTGGCTATTTTGGTGACACTTTGTAAGCTTGGATTCCTTAGGCTTACATAAATTTTTTATTTTAGCACTTTTATGTTCAGGTAAAATTCAAGCTCGCTCTTAAAAAAATAGTACATAATAACCAAAAATAAATAACATACAAAATTGATATTTATAATTAATGAGTGAATACAAATTCTTAATTACAAAGTAAATTATGGTTTTTATTAATAAATTTAATTAAGATATATTAAATTTAATTCAAACTATGTTGTAATGAAATATGATCTAAGTTTTGCTACCTAACCTAAATATGAATATAGTCGATATTAAGAAACAAAAATACTTAAACATAGAAATTTCTTACAATTTATGATAACTACAATTTAATTAAATTTTTATAATAAGTACATGTTTATGTGATTTAAAATAAATAATTATAACTGATTTTATAAAAAAACTATAATAAATTGGAGTACCCTTTTGCTAAAAGATTTACATATCTGATGCTACATTGTCCATAATTCTCCACAATACTTTCTCCAATGCGTTATGGCATGATTAGTATTTTTAACGTAAATATATATATGTGTGGGGGTTGAGAACACTAGCCATGCCATAACTCATTGGACAAAGTATTGTGGAGAATTATGAACAAATTAGCATAGGATATGTCAATCTTTTAGCAAAAGGTGTTTTAATTTATTGTGTTACCGATTCATTTGTTATATGTGGGAGATTTTGGGACTAATTTATAAATAATAATAATAATAATCTATTTTAAAATTAGAGCCCAGCCAAATACCAATTTGAGATTTGAAGTCCTTTTATTTATAGAACAAGAAACCCCAAATCTATATATTCTTGATAATTTCCCATCATTATCATTTCTCAAAAATGAAAAGAAAAGATGTGAAAGTAATAATATTATTATGCTTTAATTGTTGAATTTTATGTTTGAAATACAAGGAGAAAGCTTTGTTCCACAGATCTAATTGTTTTGCTTCAAACCCAATGGAAAAGTGAGAAGAGTTATTTCAAAGTCCTAATGTAGTTCAAAGGAGGATATCTACTTGAGGCTATGTTGTTGCGTAAAAAATATGCTTGTATATTTGCAAGTGCTACATTTTTCTTGTGAGAGGTTTTATGTGGTGTCATGTGGAATCTCAAATAAAAATTATACTTGTATATTTGCAAGTGCTACATTTTTTTGTGAGAGGTTTTATGAAGTGTCTCGTATAATATTCAAATTAATAAGGAAAAAAAATATACTTCACTCGTGTTTGAATTAGTGGAAATCCTCCAAAATAATTGGTACCTCTTATCTTATATTATAATATAATATAATTATTTTGTATCGTCTTTGTTTGGAGTCTGTATTGTTCCTACATTTTTCCATATGATTGATAATCTTTTCTTGAAAAAGTGTTATTTGTTATCCCTGACTTCGTGATTTCTCTACCATTCATAGTAGAAGATAATTATTTGTATCGTCCTTGTTTTGCGTCTCTCGTGTTCCAACATTTTTCCAAGGTTTGATAATTTAATTTTTTTCATTTGCATAGTTTAAACAATGACTATGCAAGCATTTCACGTGGGCATGGTCAAGTCGTGGATTTTCCTTGAACAATAAAACCCAAGACCCTTCAAACGCTTACTTTTTGACTTGAAAGTGTGGAGGCCTAAGAAGTTTGTTAATGTATAATAAGCCCAACCATTGGAACATGGTGCACTAATCAACCATTTTAAATGGAATATGGTGCACTAATCAACCATTTCAAATGGAATATTTGTATACCGTCTAGAAGCTTAGACCAGTCAGAGCTCATGTCACTTTCATATTGCTTTCGCAATAGTATGGTCATACCTCTCCAGCCACACGGAACTTGGAAGCCTCACATTCAATTCAAAATCATACAACTCTCTCAAAAAAGAAAAGAAAAATCATACCACACAAATGGTCGAAAACAACAGAGCGCTGTACAGTGATATTGACGGGTAGACAAAGACCAAGACTAGTTTATAAAAAATGAAATGAAAATGGTGTTGGAATATTCTCCTATCTACCAATCGCTGTGAATTCTCAGCTCGGCGCACTAATTTTGTTTTCTTATAAATAGAACGGATCTCAGCATTCCAATGTGTATATATTTTTGGTCTCTAGATGTATATACAGAGGGTATATCAAATGCAGAAAAAGAGGAGGCGGCGTTGTGTTTCTGGCGCGGACGAGATGACACTGTTCTCACGTATCCTCTTCATTCATTCAGTTTGAGATGAAGGAGGAATATATGTATGAAGGCAGTGTCATCTCTCTGCGCCAGAAACCTCCCGTTCCTATATATATATAATTTGTCCTTTATTGTTATTATTATGATTTCCAATATTAACTATATTGTTGAACGCACGCTCAGTGGCCCAGAGCTTTTATAGTGGTTTGGATTCTCGTAGAGTAATAGATGTTAACAGGCAGTGTAATAAATTTGGGCGAATATTAATGGCCTGCTGCAGGTTGGATAATATTTGCTATAAATTTGTTTTGTTTGTACTGTGTCCAGGTGGGTATAGTAGATTTGTTAATTTTGATTGTTGGATATTTTAAGTTTTCTGTGTTAGTCAATAATGAAGATTGGGTCTCAATTTAGGAAAACGGTCTAGAGTTTAGCCCACTTCTATTTAAATTGATTTGTTAATTTTGATTGTTGGATATTTTAAGTCTTCTGTGTCAGTCACTAATGAAGATTGGGTTTCGATTTAGGATATTTAAATTCATTAACGCATTTATTGAAGGTTCAAATTGGTGATTTGCTTAACAACCTGTATATCTTAATAGAGCGGGCAGTTGCCAATGCCTACACCCGGTCTCTTTAGAACGTTTAAATTGATTAACGTGTTTATGAATCATTACTGCTCACAATACATCTTAAGATATTTGGTTTTGAGAAATTTGTTTTGAATTATTTATATTTATATTTAAAGTTGAGAAATTTATTTGTTTTTTTGGAATAATTTTATGAGAGATTGGAAAATTAGAAGTTATAATTATAAAGTATCTCTACAATAATGTTAGGAGGTTAATCATCATCATTATTAGAATAATTAATTATTAATTCAAAACATAGATTAATAAAATGAAACATTGAAAACATTATTATTAAAATGTAAAATATTAATTTATTAAAATATTTATCAAGTAGTTAGTCTATAATGTTGAATAAAAGTATAGAAGTTAATGATCTTCATTTGGAATTTATTTATTTAAAAAAGACTTTTCTTATTTAAAACAGAATTTTGGATGATATATATTTTTTTTAATTTATACTTTAAAGAATTTGACTTTTACATGATTTGTTTTAAAAGCCAACAAAGTTAGCTCAAGTGATTATGAGTTAGATATAATCTTTTGGATTAATCTATGGAATTGGAGTTCATATTGTATGTTCTTGATATAAAAACACATTGACTAGAAACCAATTTAATATAGATATATTTAATAATTATATACATGTCTCTTTTAATTTTAAATCATCATCATCATCATCATCATCATCATCATCATCATCATCATCATCATCATCAATGAAATATGTTACCTATAACACAAGCTTTATATAATATAAAAAAAAAAAATTTAATTTTTTTAAAGCTTATCTATAACATAAGTAAGAAGTCAACCATCTACTCAGCTTATATCTACTCAAAGTACTAGACTTACACATTTGATATAAATGAAAATAATAATATTCTTATTATATAACATATACTTTACATATACTTGTATACCTCGTATCTGTCCCAATTAGGTTAACTTAAAATTTTCAAGGTTAGAATTTGTTTATGTTTAGATTTTTGTTATATTATTAATATGTATAATTGATGTATTCACCTTATTAAGTTTTTATAAAATTTAAGTTTTGAAAATGTATTTTAAACCTTATTTTTAATTATTTTTAAATAAAAAAAATTATGTTTTGATAATGCATTTTAAACATTTATTTATAATTATTTTCACATTAAACTTATTTTATTAATTAATTATTGATTGAAAAATTAAAATTTATAAAAAAAATGTTAATGTGTTATTAATTGAAAAACCACAAGTAAAAATGAGTTGTACAAAATCTTCATAGAAAACATAAACAACTATTTCTTCTACATGTAATGCAATTCTGTGAGTAACTCTTCCTCTTTATTCTATTTACTATTTTTTGGTTCATAAGCGAATGGGAGTTAACAAGAAAGCAATTATGATTTCTTTTAGGTATTGTCTTGTTGAAGAGGATTTGTTAGGTTAGTGTTTTAGGTTATATTTTATAATTCAATTAGATAACGATGTAGTTTTCTATTTTTAATAATTTTTTTATTTTACAAATTTTTTTATTATGTTTATGACATATTAAAATCATTTTCTACATATTATTTTTACTGTACCAAAGTGATATTTTATTTCCCTAATTTTGATAATGTGTTTGTTTTAATTCTTTCCTCTTAATTTGTCGCAGGGGTTTCGTACCATCCTATTGCTGCATGTCGGCCTATTGTCCGGTTTCCCGTGACTGCATTTGAAATCCTATATATCATTGTAACCTCAGCGGCATGTTATGTTTCCTGTCTGAGTAGTTAGTTGGTGATTTATTGTTTGTTACACTTTGTTCTATGGGCTCTTCAAGGTTTTGACATAGCGATTGTGTTAGCTACTCTTCTATGATTCAGTCCAGCCTATGTCTTCACGATTCCAGGTGTAATTGGTGGAACAAAAAACCTCCATGGTTTCACATTAGCTTAGCAGCAAGCTCCTCAACTGTTATGAGTACCAACTGTGCTGAGAACGAGTAGTGATAATCCTTCTCTAAGCATTTTGATTCACCTGTCTAAGACCCATCAAGGTTCATTACGATTCAAGTCTTATTTCATGTTTCAATGTTTGTTTAAGATTTCTAATAAAAAAAAAACTACTCTATTTCTCCATTCAATCATTTAAGAATTTCAAATAAGACATTAGCAATTCACATCACATGAAATATGATAGAAGTCATGTTATAATAGCATCATATAAGAATTTTACAACAACATATGTAAACAATTTAAAATCACAAAAAAAATACCTCGTTATAAGAATGGTGACGGAGTCCAAAGTGAGCAAGCTTCCCGCTTCTACTCAATTTGATTGCATCTTCATTGCCCAAAGCGGAACCAAGGTTTTACCTCCCATCCAACTAGGGGCCTAGCCAGCTCCCTAGCCCGAGGAAGCCATCGGATGGTCCCATCCTAATGGCCTCTTGGCCCTCCGTGCCCAAGACCCCCAAAGAAAAAAACATGGTGATCCACTAGTAGGTTATGTATCAAAGATTCCAAGAGTTCTCAAACTCTTCCAACTCTTCCAAACTTTTCATAACCCAAAATATCCAAAATTTTCCTTCCTAGAAAAACTATCCCAAATATCCTTCAAGAGAAAAGAACCTCCCCCTTCCAGTCTCAAGTCTCTTATTTATATCAAAACTCCTCATCATCTTCCCATCCATCAATAAATTCAAATAAAATAATAATCATCAATCAATAAATTCATTTTCTCCAAAAAAAATAGCAATTTGATTTAAATAATTAAAATATTAATAAACATGGTTGCAAAGTCCCACTTGTCATACTTCCATCTTAATGCAACTATGACAACTCTTTTCTAAAAATTTGTGCAAATCCTATCTATCCATTTATTTATAATATCCTTTCATTCATAAGTCAAATAAGATATTTCATATACTATAGTATACTATGACATATTTTATATTATATGTATAGAATTATATATGTCATTAAATAATACAATCACTTTATATATAAATCTAAAACATATTTGACAAGTCAACAAACTCATACTTTCAACACACAAGTAATACTTTCAACAATTTATCAACCAAGATACTATTAGCTAATATAACCACATTAATTTATTCATCAATTGACCATTCATAGTATTGTACTCACGAATTGGCGTATGGATGGCCAATGCATTTCTCTTAAGCGTGGGTACTAATAATCACATTTAATTATCCTAATAGATCATTATTACATGATCACAAACAACATATAGAATAGTAATTAAACAATGCACCATTCATCATTCATAATAATTCATACAGAAGCAATAAGACAAAATTAGATAAACATAATGATGAAATCAAGCATATAATCACGATGGTTGATAAAAATCAAGAACACCATCCAATCCATCATTGGTCACATCCATCCCATTAATACTCTAACCACCTAATCACCACTACTTCCAACTCCTGACCTCACCATCCCATCCTCTGTTGGAATATACCATGGAATCTCAACTATGTGTATGACCACGTATAGAACCTATAAGCAGAAGTGTCGATTGACCACATCGACTAAGCTTCCCTAGTAGGAAACCACTAGTCGTCATCCCACATCCATGGGAGCATTCTTAACCCATCCCTCCCACGACTCTGGATTTCATAGCTTCAACAGTGGTAAATGAGTCCACCCCCCAATAGTACTAGGGTCAAATCCCTACATCAACCATACAGTGCCATCACTGATCTAAGGGGTCTCCTCATTGAAAACCACTTTGGGAAATTCATAATTCCTGTCAAAACTCACACTCACACGCAAGTCATACAAATATTAAAATTAACAATTAAATAGCATGAAAAATTGATATAACACCATTATCCTCCTAATGTCCAAGCAATCTCGTGCGCCCTTGGAACTAAAACGACATTTACATATAATCATGTAATTTTTTTTTGTTGCAAAAAACTAAATTAACATTCCACATATGGATATTCTATATTCAATTTGCGTGTTCAATATGAAGTAACGCATTATATCCATTAATAAATTAAATAGTAAATTCAATTTACCATACACGCCTCAAGGGAGTCCACATGTACATATAACAATAGTCTTAATCAATCTATCGTAGTCAACATATAATAAGAAAATAATATTTTAATCTAGATCACATTAAATTTTTTAATTAATGACTGTCAAAATGTGGGGCATTACATACACCCACCCTTTAAGAAACTTTGTCCCAAAGTTATGGTTATTCACAATTTTAAGAAAAATCTTATACCATATCTGTATTCCTTCCGCCTAGAATAGCTTAGCCATGTACTAGTCCCATGATACCTTCACATGATCAACATGTCGATACTATATAATTTTACTTATTTTATCACTAGGGATGTGTCCTCATACTACATCTTATATACACAAATGATCTAACTTCATCAAGGTTTATAAAATGGATTGTATCCCAACTAGTTCACATAAAATCATAATTTGTTGTTGTTTTCTATATCATAGTTCATAGGAAGACCTTGTCTCCCATATAACATTTCCTTAGGTTCAATTATATTATTATATGACTTCTTTATTGATTCTTAGTTTCACTAAATCTCTTTCTAACAAACACCAATTTCCTTCTTATTAGTATATTTAATTAGATCCAATTCCCAATACTTTCTTAAATGTTGTAGTATATAATAACGTGGTTAGTACACCGACCAAGTACACATTATTAGTCTCATGCTATACAAAGAAAGGCTTACAATTTCATTTTCTTTTAAGTTGCATAGATCATTCCCATCCTTACAGTACTGACTGATTTTTTACCTACTATTCACAATTAATCATATATACACATTCTTTTATTTATAAAATTCCATCAATGTCCTCATTCAAACCTTTGAGTACCATAGATATGTTAGGTTAACTCCAAATCTATCTTACACTTTCTTACACTTACTAAATAGTTGTTAATATTGAGGTAAATATAGTACGTGTTTGTGGTTGTTATCTTGTTCTCAACATGATGATATCTTTACAATTTTATGATTGCATTAAAATATATATAATGGGACCTACCTATTCTAATTTCCCTTCTTTTCTTTCTCTTGATTCCAATTTATTTATATGCGCTATTGAGGGCTATTATAATTTCTATCATACTTTATGATCCATTAGCAATAATTCCATCTAGTGATTTAAGGATTTATTTATTTATTTATTTTCACTACTCTTTTATAATTTAAAGGAGTTTTCCTCAATTGAGATATTTCTAAGGGGAATTCCTTATTATTCTAAATTGATTCAATGTCTTTGTTTATCCTAACTAATAATAGAGCGATAGTATAATGATAGAGTAATAATATTAAGAATTTCATATTGTTTTCCACTTACGGGCGATCCTTTTTTTTTCTTCCTTTGTAGCATGTAAAAACTTTTCCTTCCCTGAGTAAAAGGTCATTGTATGTCTATTATTAAAACACTTATGTTTATAAATGAGAAGTTGTGTCTAGATTTTTTTATTTTTCATCTTTCAACACAATTTGGTATATATATATTTCTTAAATCAATTTGTCTTATCTTCGAACATACATATTGCAACCCAAATCAATTATTTAGGAAACCATCATTATCGATCTTATAGCCCAACCCTATTTTCTCCCCTCAATCTTAAGACATATACACTTTAGACTCATATCATCTATCGTTCTCAAATTAATAAAAATATAAATTGATAAGAAAGATAAGTTCAATATTAAGAAAATATTAAATACATAAAACATATACAACTTTATTATTGAAGAATATTCTTAATATTTATTAAGATGTGGAAAACTATTTATATTATATGTTTATAATAATGTAATTTTATGACCGTGGCAAATCATCTTTTATATCATTATTTTGTTACACAATAGTATTAAATGTAATTACTATCATAATCTATTATTTCTATACATTGATTGTTTATGGATGTAATGTCACCACTATCCATATCTCAAAATTTAATGGATGATATATTGTGTTTAGTTTGTTCACAAAATGAGCAACTCAAGATGTGGGTTCACCTAACTCTTTCTTAAGTGGGGTTCAATTTTTTTTGGTACACTTCCTCTACAACATTAGAAAGTTTTCATTCCTTAAAGTATTGCAACCATTTAAAAATTTATAATGAGTTAAGATTCCTAACTTGTCACCCTTGGAACGTTTAACAAAGTGAGGTACTAAATTGAAATGAGAGTTGTTTGGATGAAATACTTGTTGGTCTTGGGATAGGTTAGTGACAAGCACTTATTATTTCTTTTCCACCGTATTCTAATTCACTTTATCGATAGAATGTAAAATAAACCATATTCTAATGTAATCTTATCTATTGGAATTAAATCATATCCCAATGCAATCCATTGGAATTAAATGGAGATTAACAAGTGTCAACGCCATAGAGTTAAGTGTTACATGATTACGGAATGCATAATCTGATGGAGGCTACTTTAAAGTTTAGATGTATCATCCCACCTATAGGATTGACAAACTTTTGACATGATTTTTTTTTTTCGTGTTGTTGTTGTGGCGCATTGGATTTGTTACATACATAAATATCTACACACCTTTTGTTACTTTATATTTAAATTTACTTTTTTCACATCGAGGTCATCATGGAGCTCTTAATTAGAAAATTTTATTAAGAGCAGTTGTGTAAATAAGATTGGTCAATAATCAGCAAATCAATTATGGTCGATGATAATAAATAATAAATTAAGAACTAAGATTTTTTTTTCATAAATCAAATCATCTTATAATTAAAGTTTAAAGTTAGTATTATCATGTTATATTTTCATTTTATCCTCTAAATTTATTTGTATTATTTGTAAACATGAATTGAAGAAAGCACAGAATACGATATTATTCTATTTGTGCACTCTACATATAGTAGAGAAAGGATGCATTATCCCATATGTTGAAAAGAGAGGGGAACATGAATAGTACTCATCCTCATTGAAGGAAGGGTTTGTTTGAAGGTGGCATATGTGGTATTCACCAAATTCAAGGCATTGGAAGTTGATATTCATACTCATAGGAAGATAAGCACTCCATATGCAAATAAAGCGTGAAGAACGTGTCGTGCTAAATAATAGGTTTTGTTACATTTCAGTTTAATTTTTAACTTAAATTCATACTTAATTTGCACGCAGAGATCTTGAATATGATTCACTATATTCACTGATTTATTGACGTTACTTAAGTGGCTAAGTATGGGTAATGGCGGCCCCCTTCCCTTTAATGGCCCCAGTAAAGTCCCAAGGATTAATAGCCAGTCATTTGCCTTTTTTTTATGAACCCGCCTCCCTGAGAAACTTATACTTATATTTTTTTTTCCACTCGGAAATCAGTTAATTTGAGCCAAGGAAATAAGCAAAAAAATACAAGCATCACAACCAAACTCCAAAGATCAAGTAAAGTCGCCTGCATAATTGGTGTGGCCCGTCCTTTGTGTTACGCTTTAGTAGTGGATTAAACTAGCATACCCCCAAAGCGAGGGAAATGAAACCCCGAGAATAACTTTAATATGTTGTAAAATGAGAGAAAGTTGTGTGTATGTAGACAAGGGGTATTTTTTGCAATATATGGCAACTTTCTTGAACAGTGATTTTTCGAGCAACAATTATTTATGAGTTTGAACAATGATAGGCATATGAGGTCGAGTCACTAGAAATGTTGTAGCTGTGATGGTAGGTTTTTGATTTTCCCTCTAATTTGGAAGCATATTTGGACGTGTATTTCAAGACAACATATTTGGTGATGTACATTTGGTCACCATGTTTGAAGTATGCTCAGACTATGGATTTTTAGAAAAAGGTCAGTGCATGTTGGGCGATATTTTTTTTCCATAAATGTACAAAATGATGATTCATGTTGTACCTTCCAAAAGCATTTATATATGCATACAAGTGCATTCCCTTTTCTATGTAGACATGAATTTTCATTGCACTTTGTATGTCTTTGTACTCTGTTTAAGAGTTGCTCATAGTCCTGAAGTGGGTTGGATGAAAGAATATATTTTATATCTAGCAAGTAATGGTCATCCTCAATGGATCAATGCATATGAATCTGTCTCTCATGATTTTCTCTTGGATTCCATGTTGTAACATATGTATCGAATAAACTCTTTGCAACATTGATTTGATATGCGTCTTTCCAATTTAATGTTTCCATGTTAGGAGCTCCATCAAACCACAAGAAACCATGTATATGTGCAGACCCATGATATTATAGGATTAGAGAAAATGAAGAATATGTAAAGGTTTTGTATAGACACGTGCATGAAGTATATAATGTGTAGATGTACCAATAATTTGTTGTGTGTACATGTTTTTTAATTATCTCATCACGGAAGATTGAAAATATCGTATGCATGTATGAAGCTACATTCCGGGGCCTATCAATGATGTTATGATTACACCATTGTTGACGGATTGTTGGGTAGTCATGATTGATGTTATTATTGTTGCCAGATTGATGTTATGATTACACCATTGTTATTTCCCCTGTAAGATCGTATATTTTGATTTTTTGAATGTGTGTATGGGATTGGCAATAGCATTGATCATGGCCTATAACGTCCAAGAGAAATAAAGAATCGACTTGATTTAAAATGAGAATGGATCGAATTAAACTTTGCTATAGTGATATCGATGCAGTGGCCGTTGATTTGATGTTGTGTGGGACAAATCAATCCGTCCATCGGTTTTGCCAATCAATGATGATCAAGGGAGATTGGGAGGTAAACTAACTCGGAGGTTAATTCCCATCTCACCACCCGACACCGCCTTTGAGGGTGGTTTTGACGTAGTTCCTTTTGATGGAGATCGACATATGAAGGCGGGTTAATGAAACCACTCCTTCTGCCTCCCAATACCATTTATATTCTTAGCCCTTGGTCATGAGATATGGTCACTCATGCTGGCTGGAACCTGTGATAAGAGATTTTTTCTATGTCTTTGAAAGAAGAGAATTCATATATTTTATTAACTCATCAATTTTATATTGTACTAACTCATCATTTATACCCCCGGTAGATTGAAGTTCAAGTATGACAAGTGTACGACGCTGATTTAATTCATGGACGTCGCTTTTCAGTTAGACATAACTAAATGGTTTAAGCCGCGACTGAATGCATAATGAAGGGATTAGTTTGGTGGCCACCGGAACAATGAAGTTGTTAACTGCTAATAAAAACCATGTGGCTGGAAATGCTCAACTCAATGCTTTTACCCACGCGGTGTTAACTATTCCCCACTCGATGTTAACTATTACACACGCGGCCATATACTGCCTAGAACAACCACGTATTTAATCATGCATCTTCCAATAGAAGTGCGGTTCATGCGATCTCATGTAGAACATTTGCTGGAAATTTCTGATTATTTTCTCCTACTTTTTTATTTGTCCTGCAGTATGATTTAGTAATGACCAATTATTTAATCCCGCAGAGATTCTATTTAATTTATGTTTTTGTTTCTCTCATTTCTTTCTGTGACTTTTTTTAAGTAACACTAACAACCATCTATTTCATCATGCAGATTCTAGTAAAAGTCTGGTTCGGGCGATCTCGGGCGAACAGATTTCCAGGTATTTATCGAATTGCTTTCCTCTTTCAGTTCTTGCTTCCTTACACTGTTTATGGGTGATAAGTTTAAATAAGTGTATTTTCATTACCTTTTTTAGTTTAAAACTTCTCTGGAACATGTAGATTATAAAGGGTTTCATTTATTTATTTTCCTAAGATTATGAAGGGAGCTGTACTGTTATCCATCATCAGTCTCAAGGTCTCAGGATCGAATCTAGCAACATTGGCTTTTGCTATTGTAACAACAAATCCCTTACATCACTGAAATTATTTCAGGGCGAACACATTGAAGATCCAATTATATTAACAATTATATTAACTCATCAATTTTGATTTCTTTCATGTATGTTCATATAGCCATGCTTAAGTGACAATTTTGAAATAAAAATTCCATGTTGTAAGGGCTTTGATTACAGGCCTGAAGGTTACCATTCTCGTTTCATGCTTTGAAAATCCTTGTAAATATTTCACCGTTGCTATCTTCTCTTAATTTTAATGAGGAAATGTATTGCTCTCACTCTTTAGTTCGTTTCCTGTCCACTATGACGAAGTTTGTAATCTTGTCTTTCAAAAATTGAGCTCGACGTCTTTGAAGTCCCTCTCACCATATCCTTGTTTGATTTGCTATCAGTTTATTTGTTGGCTTTTACATGTCCTATTTTTTGGCTTCATGAGATACTTCACCTAGGATAAAGTAGACCTTACCCCTAAAAGATGAGAAGATGTCTATGTTGTAATTGTAGAAGAAACATATTTACATGTTCTATAATTATAGAGTTTAATCCTGTTCGTTTAGAAATTGAAAAACTCATGTGGTTTCAGTAGCATATGCAGCTATGCGAATTATAAACTCTAAGCGTCATTTTCTTGAGATGTGAATTATTAACTCATCCAATTCCTGTCCCAAAACCTGTTGCTCTGGTTTTTTACTCTTTACTGTGAAGAAGATGAAACACAGTAGAAATAAATAGAGAAGCATAACAGTAGTGACGCCGGAAAACTATCTCTGGATTGTCGAGATGTTGGAGGTGGTTTGCTGAAGGCAGCGATTCAGTTTAAGAAGGTAGCGATTCAGTTTAAGAAGGTAGCTTAAGAAACCCATCTATATCCCATATACATTATACTTGAATGAATGAAGTGATGACGTGATTACAAGAGTTTGTGTTGGGACAGACATAGGCAGTGGCTCCTCATAGACCGTCGACAAACGATGAAGGCTTGCAAGGAACCGTCCCCTTAATATACGCCTTCGGCGTAATTATAAATCACTCCACGCGCAATTATAAATCACTCCACACCGGTCAGACTTCTCCAACTTTCCCACTTACTTCTTCCCCAGACCGGAACAACTGGAAATAATTCCTATTCTTTTCCTTTGTTCAGGTCCCGAAGCAGCGTGCAGCGAACTGGCTAAAAAAATGACTCATGGTGCTTACTTGGCCTATGCCTTAGCTTCTGTTGCCTTTGCTGCTGGATCCGCTGCTTAATAAACAGGTGAACTCTGACCATGATTCACTGATTTCTTGACGGCCTAGGGTCATTTGTATTGTTCTTTGTTTCCTTTAAATAATACTAATAATTTTATTTATTTTGGGTAATCTCATCCAGCGATCTAACTACACTAATGTCAGGGAGATCAAGGACCGAGGCGGATCGTACACCTACCCTCATTATCCATCAGGTACCGAGAAGGATGACACTGGTGTGCACAAACTCCGAGGCTGTTAATCACTGTCAACCGTTTAATGACATTGGTGTCTAGTGACCACTTTCGCCTTCCCACGGATCCACTATTTATTTTGCATTAACCTGAAGCTACCACAGGTAAACCTACCACCGAAAACCTATTCATTTGCATGCATAAACCTACCACCAACCTAGTCTACTTTTATGTTTGCCTCTTAAGGCACTGTAGCAAGTGGCGACATATTTTTTTTTGTTTTATTAATTAATTTTTTTTGAGTGGTTTTTCTGCGGCTTCGGTCAGGCTGGACGAGCCCAATTATCCTTCTCGACAGAACCCCCTTCCCCCCAATTCAGGTGCGGCCTCCTTTCCTATTGAAATACTGAGTATTGTCTCCTTTTGTTGGAAGCACCCACTCTTCACAGCCTTCTTTCTTCTGCTGAAAACACCCACACTCACAGCCTTCTTTATGCTGTAGATTAAGCTGGACGTAAACTCTCCATGGTGGCTGGGTCACATTCCTGGTTTATCTTACATGAGCTTCCAAGTATGGAAACATTGGTATCTTTGGAGAGAAAAGGGCACACAGCATGCTCTAACGTGCATGTGTTGTGCAGTGCATCCACAAGTTCGCATGGAAAATGGATTTGGTGCCTGGAACTTTCAACTCCTCCGCGGCTCCCGAGTGGCTAAAGTAAAAGGTGTTATTGGCAGTGGGCGCAACAATATCTGCCTCTGTTTTTGTTTTTGTTTTTGTTATATATATATATATATTATGCACCAAGCAATATATCAATATATCACTCCAGGAAACTTGAATATTGAGGAATGATCATCACGTTTTCTTAGATTATACCTTGTGCTGATCATTGTCTGTTCCATCTTTTTCGAGGAGCCGGAGGACATGGACCGAACAGGATTTTTCCTAAAAATAAAACATTCCCTATTTTTTTTGTGTTCTTTCTCACACCTAAACCGCTGCCAAATAATTAGCCGAGGTTCGATTTCGTCGCTGTGTTAAATAAATCATGAAAGAGAATTACTTGTATTTTTGAATTTTTGAATTTTTGGCATCGCCTTCTTTAAGCATTGAAAAAAAATGATTTTTAAAATAGTATCAAGTGTAGACGGATTGGTAAAGTGAGCAATAAAGTAGGGTTCTTTTATCTCATTTCAAACCAACTTCAAGCAAAGCGTTTCAGCGCACATCAAGTTTCCAATCTCAAATGTGAAATGCACTGGGAAGCCACCAAGTTCTTGATTTTCTCCACGCATGTCCAATTCAAATAAACGGTTAATGTTGTTCATGTCGCCTACTATTTCTAGCTACAAAAGTATATGTTCTATGTTTGAGAAGAGGTATTTCAAACGTCGAAATCTCCTTAATATTAAGAAGATATTTGTCACGGATATGGAGCAATGACAAGGTTCGGCTCTTTCTACAATAAGTTCAGTTATAGTAGTCTTGCCTACAAAATGATGCCCAATCTTACTATAAATGAATCCTTGAACATATATTTAATTAAACCTTAGGGTTCCGTTCTTTCATCTATTAGAGACTTGCATATATGATTCCTTGCTATGTGTAAGGAATTGGCTGTAACAACTTAGACAAAGCCCTTTGTGCAGAGACGACTTAATTTTCAGTCACACAACAAGTCCCCTTTCATGGGTTATGGAATGCACCATCACAATAACCATAGAGAAGTAATGATATTGTATACATACCTGCCATCAAGGACTTCAAGGCCCGACATTTAACCATCGATGGGATTGACACTAGGAATTTCGCTGCAGTATTTTCTCACCTCATAAATTCTTATTGCGAAAAGCCACTTCAAAACCTCTAAGACATCGATTCAACCCCTTTAAGTTGAGGGAAAGCGCTCTAAGAATAAAGATGCAATAATAGTGGGAAATTGACCTGTTCTAAATGGTTTGTTGGGATTCTTAACAACGAGCTGCTATAATGAGAACTAGAAATACAATTTGCATGAAGTCAAATTCTAACGTATCAATTTGGAATTTTATTCCCATGTATCGCTTGGGTTTCTTTCACTGTTCAGTGAACCAAGTTGCCATCTCAGTTGTGTGGCTTGCTGCTTCAACTAGGGCTCTTTCATTCTGCTTACTACTAGCATTTCCTCCCTCTATACTCCGCATACTCTGGGAATATCGACATCGGATGGTGAAAACTGAAAATATCCTTGGTGACTACGATTGTAACATGTGCAGCGAAGCCACAAGAAATTTATTTATTTATTTTTTAGAAAAAAAACAATTTTGGCGTGCAACTTCATCCTCATATTGACAGGAATACTCGTTAAGAAGCAATTGCAGTATTGCATCAAATGTAAGAACTCGAATTTTATCTCTTGTTTACTGACCCTACATACATATAGAGGTCTTGTTTTTTTTTGTTTTTTAATTTTAATTTTTAATTTTTACTTTCTTAAGATACAGACTTGCGTACTCTTCAATTAATATTTGGATATTTTTACCAAAAAAATATACTATCAACTTTTCATGTCGAAGCTTTTGGTATACCCATGTCTTGGCATCCATGTAAATCAAATTCTGTTCAAGGTTTTAGTAATTTCTCAATTCAAGTAATATTGAATTCTTAAACAAACTCCCCACAAAAACAGAACTACTTTGTCTCAACAAACCTTATTTCATTTTTTTTTACATGGCATAATTTACATTCAAGATGACCTTATTGGCGCGATATGTAAGACCCATCAAGGTTCATTACGATTCGAGTCTTAATATTTCATATTTCAATGTTTGTTTAAGATTTCTAATAAAAGCACAAACTATTCTATTTATGCATTTAATCATTTAGGAATTTCACATAAGACATTAACAATTCACATCACATGAAATATCATAGAAATCATATTATAATAGCATCATATAAGACTTTTACAACAAAATATAAACAATTTAAAATCACAAGAAAAATACCCCATTATAAGAATGGTAACGGAGTCCAAACTGAGCAAGCTTCCCTCTTCTCCTTGAGTTTCTTCAATATTCATTACCCAAAGCGGAACCACGATTTTACCTCCCAGCCAACTAGGGGCCTATCCAGCTCCCTAGTCCCGAGAATCCATCGGAGGGTCCCATCCTAATGGCCTCGTGGCCCTCCGTACTCGAGACTCCCAAAGAACAAAACAATGATGCACTAGTAGGCTATTTATCAAATCTTCCAAGAGTTCTCAAACTCTTCCAATTCTTCCAAACTTCACATACCCCAAAATATCTAAAATTCTATTTCCTAGAAAAACTCTCCCAAATATCCTTCAAGAGAAAAAAACCTCCCCCTTCCACTGTGAAGTCTCCTATTTATATCAAAACTCCTCATCATCTTCCGCATCCATCAATAAATTCCAATAAAATAATAATTATCAATCAATAAATTCATTTTCTCCAAAAAAAATAGCAATTTGATTTAAATAATTAAAATATTAATAAACATGGTTGCAAAGCCTCACTTGTCATACTTCCATCTCAATGCAACTATGACAACTCTTTTCTAAAAATTTGGGCAAAACCTATCTATCTATTTATTTATATTATCCTCTCATTCATAAGTCAAATAAGATAATTTCATATACTATATTATACTATAACATATTTTATTTTTTATGTATATAATTATATCACTAGTACAAAATGACCACATTTTTTGTCACATGATAAATGAAAACTAATTTTCTACCAGCAATCACCAACTCAAAAGTGGTCATTTATATACATATTTTGGTCATTTTTTTTGTCACTTATCTCTCATGTTGTACTGGTGGTCGTTTATATGCAAATTTTGGTCATTTTTTAGTCATTTATCTCTTTTTAGTGGTTTCAGAATATATATAAGGCACGGAGGAATCGAACTACCAACCGCCTACCTATAAGGCAGGTGCTCTACCATTGAGCTAGCACCCTTAAATAGAATTTCTTATGAATTTATCTACCATTGAGCTCTGCTCACAGATTCCTCAATGGAGGTTTTTTTTAGTGCAAATATGCTTATCATGTGCCAAAAACAGTAAAAATTTAACAGGTAGTTCTGAATGTAGTAGAGGGGTAGGTTCCCAAAGGGATGTGGGTGTGTGCAAGAAGATGAGGGTCACTTTAGATGCAATCCTACTTTTTCAAAACTCGCTTCTGATACATGAAAACATAACGCGTTTCTGATACTTAGCACTTGCCATGTTAAAACCCGAGCCTGACATGTCATTAGACATGTAGGTTAGGTAAAGAAAACGCGTACGCGTTCTATAACTACAAAACGCGTACGCGTTATAGAACTACAAAACGCGTACGCGTTATGTAGTTACAAAACGCGTACACGTTATGTAGTT